>WEIT01021987.1:109347-159153 GCA_013389985.1 Dryoscopus gambensis
CAGCCCCGCTCCTGCCAGCACCTTCCGTGCCCCGCACCTCTGGCTGGAGTAAAAGCTGATTGAGCAGCTTCACGGGGCCGAGCTATATTTAGCAAAATAATGTGAATCAATGACGGGAAGGCGCAGGAGGAGAGAGAGAGGCAAATCCATTCGCTGCCCTGGCAGCGTGTGCACCGTGGGCAGCTGTAGGTGAAGCACATTTCCTGCGTTCCCCTCCCAGCATGAAACTTCTGGAAGGCAAAGTGCATCTTTGGACGAAAGGCCTGGGCACCCCAAACGCAACGTGACTCCCGACATGGGGCATCGATCTGCTCGCGTTCGTGCAGCCTGAGAAACGGGCTGTGCCCCGAGGCGCACGCCCGCAGGGCAGGGCTCTCTAAGGCTGCTGAGAGATGCTCAGGGCTTTTGGGGACAGTTCCCTGCTCCGTCTGCTTTCCCAGGGAGTGATATCTTGCTGTACGTTGACAGGTGAAGTTTAGTGCCGGGACTGCTTGGATTCCACCTGTTACTCCATGCTGCTGCTCAGACTTTGCCAACACAGTGGATAACCAAGCACACAGTCACAAACGCTTCTCGTGTTTCCCTCAAACACTGCACACACACAGCTGCTGTCGTGCTTCACACATGTGTCTATGCACGGCCAAAACCACGCTATTTGCCCCATTTTTTAAGTGCTAGAAAAGCACAAGTTCAGTGTGTCTGAAGGGAAGCTTTGCCCTCAGATCCACTCAGCTACCCTGCAGACTGTGTATAAATAAATGTGTACATCCATACGTGCATGCGTTTCCTCAGGCTGGATAATTTAATCTTCTTAGATTCATATTATATAATGTGAGCGTATGTGGGTATTTCCCATCAGGCTTCAGCAAGCTGCCGCTTTGTGCCAGATTAAAATGAATTACAAGGAGTCGATCGAGCCCCTGCAAGTGTGTGGAGATTCAGGTGGGTGCGAGTGAGCTCCCTGCAAAGGGCCACCACTCACCTTCCACAAGGTTAATGGGAGAGAGGCAGCAGAGGGGACTCGGTGCACACAGTCCCTTTGCCCTCCTTGAGCCTCCTGATAACGAGGTTTGGAGCCAGGGAGAGGAGTAAGAAGACAACCAAGTCTCCGAAGTGCTGGGGAAACAGCCTCCCTGTGTTTTGCTGGCCTGCCCACCCGGACCCCCTCTCCCTGCTGCATCCCTGGGACACTCACCTTCACATTGACTGTCTTTGCTGATTTCTGCACTAAGAGAACACAAAGACTCGACTTACAAAACAATTTTTGAAGCTGAGCAGCCTGAGCCAATGCCTGGTGTTATGTGCAGAGGCTGGGAGACCACTCTGGGAGAAGGAGAGAGACAGAGCTCTGCTTCAGTCAAGTGCCTTACAATTAACTTTATAGCCTGCCCCAAATGCTTTCACCTCCCACCATGTCCAGCTAAAATGTGGGACATGAGATGGGGCCATAGCTCAATTTATGGGGATGTTTCATCAGAAACAGCCCTGCCTGTGTCCCTCAAACATACTCACACCTGCTACAGATTTCCTGGTGCTCTCTGTACAAAGTAAAAGCCAATGAAAACCCCAAGTCCCTCTTGCAACAGGCACTCCAATTTGTCTCTCTAAATGACTTTCTACACTCAGCAGGGCTTGAGGTTCAAGGTTTTTCCCTCCTTGGGAAGCTCATTCCTGTAAGTATATAATTATGGATACATCTAAGTTCCGGAAGGATGTCAAGGGATAGAACTGGGGCTCACCCTCCCTTCCATCCACGCTGCATGGCTCCTGCAGCCACCACGGAGAAATAGCAGCTCAGATCAGCCCTTTGCCCATGTCCTCTGGACACTGCCTTGCCATCTCGGCTGGCACGGGAAGATAGTTTCGAGTTTCCACCTGGATAAGCGCCTTTCAGTGGGCGTGGGGGGGACGACACCGAACAAAATCCCTGGGTGTCTGTGTGCTGAGTACGCAGATTACTTCCCAACGACTCGGTGAGAACATGGGCCCAGGCCCTGGCCAATTCCCATCGGGAGGCCTGGGGATCGGTGCTTTTATTGCTCGCTTTGGCACCAAGCCACGGCGAGATTTATTCGTGTGATTAACCCTAAGCGCGTTAATAGTCCTTTTGAAAGCAAAGGCACACCTCCCGCGATTCCCATCAGCCGCGCTTGGCTGCTTCCCTGCACCGGGGTGGCTCCGCAGCCCATCGCCACCAGGGTGAGGTCCCGTGGGCGAGCTGTGTACCAGGAATGCCGCACCTTTGGCCCTACCCTTGGGGGAGATATCCAGGTATCCCAGGGATGGGAGATGTGTTATAAAGGCTGGTGAGGCATTCTCCATGCAGGGGAGTTGTCCTGTAACAGCTGTGCCGCCTTCTGCTTTGCTTGCCCCAGCCAGGTGTGAAAAGCTGGGGCTGCAGAGGTGAGCAGGAGGGGGTTGTTGTACCTGCAGCTCCCGCCTTGCTGAGAACAAGCTTTCCCTTTTGGGTAAGCCTTTATAGCAATGCCTAGGCCGAAACTGAGTGAGCCCAGTTAACCCTTGAGCTGCTGAGCTGCCACCTTGGAAATGGCGTGTCTGAGCAACCAGTTTTCACTCCATCCCAGATCCTAAAATGCCAAGTCCTCACTTCTCTCAGGATGGCTTCCCTGCCATCCGTAGCCCCACAATCACAGAGCAGTACATAGGAGTAGCTGTGGTGATCTAGCAAATAATATGGGATCAGCTCAAAATCTTTGATTGCAAATGAGAATGAACCCCTGTGCTCTTTCTCTGCTCCCTTGAGAGGAGCAAGATACAAGCACTTCAAATTGGTATTTTCTTGTCTTTTGTTTTCCGCCACTACATGGAGCTCAACCTGCCCTGATTTCCCCTCGTTCCCTCATCTCAAGTGTTCACCAAGTCCCTGTTTCACTGCTGTGTGTTTTTGCATTAAACACTGGGGAGTCCCCAGTTACCTGGGGGCAGGAACAGCAGCACTTGGGCTCTCAGCTGGGGTAAAGGGCTTTCCAGGGCGCTCAGCTGAGGGAAACCGGATGAGGCCTCATGACTTTTTTATTGCCTCCAGTTAGTTTTATAAATCTCTATTATATTTTGATTTTCAGGACAGCATAAACCAACAGAGGACAAACAAGTGGTAGCTTGTGCACTCTGAATCAGCAGCAATCCATCAGGAGCAGAATGATGGTGAAGGACAGCCCACCTCTATCCCCACAGAAGACACTTGTGCATAGGCAGAGCCAAGGAGATTGGTAAGTTCCCCATATTTTCCCCTAACCCGCTTGCAGTGTAGGGGTTTTCATTGCATTTGCCTCCAAGCAAATACAAGACACTACATGTCCAGATTCCGATCCCACTCAGCACAGGCTGACTGCACGATAGCCGGTCACGCTGGCATCCCAGCCCTCTGCAGCCATGCACGTTGCCACCTCACTTTTCCAAGGGGTAACTGAGGCTGCACGAGGCGACGTGACCAGCACAGGGTCACCCTTGGGGTCACCTCCATTCGGGAGCGGAGCTCGCTGGTTCTTGTCTCCCGGCCAACGCTGAGAATCCTACGGGGAAAGTTTCCTAGTGAAAAAATAAACTCTTCCCACTTGGAATTTAAAAACAAAACCATGGAAACATTTCTCTCCATCCTAATGTTTTGCAAAAAGTTATTTTAACAAATTTAAATTTGGGGCTTGATTTGACCGTCCAGTGCCCTTTGAAATAGTTGAATCCAGGCCATCACCGCAACCATGTTGGAGCCAGGCCTCGAGCTCTGGCTTGCCTCACATCCCGCCAGCACCTTGGGCATTAAAGTTTCCCCTCCTCAGCTGAGAGGTGGTCAACCTCTCCCCAGTTCTGGGTTCCTGCACACAGTGTGCAGTAGCTTGTTTTGCTTCACCAGGTTTCATGACCCCCTTGCAAATAGTTTGCATGCCCAGGGATGCTGCAGACAAGCTGAAACAGCTGCCACCTGCAGGCTGCCACCTTGGTGGCACCACCAGAGACTGTCTCATGTGCCTCTGCCCAGCAAAATCTTCCTAAGAGGTGGTGACTGCAGCTCAAACAAACTCCGGGCTGTCCCTGCATGGCCCTACCTGTGCATGACCTGGCACAAACCCTCTCCTCTCCGTGCTTGTGGCACACAATCTATTTCTTTCCTTGGAAAAAAAATAGGCTCTCGCAGTGTCATTCTTTCCAGCCACTTTCCACTTAGCATCGCATTTCACAGTGACTTTCAGAGAGTGATTGATAAGAAAAGGGCACTCAGCGTTTGGCTGTCCTGCTCTGTGTGCCTGGTTGTGAAGGGGGTTGGAGAGCAGAGAGGAAAAATGGAGTTCATACTCTGTGTTGAAAAGCAAGAAGGATGGATACAGCTGGCAGAGCAGAGGGTTTCATCTTATGGACCCAGACGGGCGCTCAGGACCTGGGAATTGGATCTGCTTTTGCAAGGTTGCCTCTGGTTTTATTTTACACTGACCCCCCAGGAAGGAAGGGGCCATGCTGGAGCCGAGGCTAGAGCCTCTGGCTAGGGATGGCTCAGCTGATTTCTATCCAGCTCTGCAGGCCCGATTCAGCAAAGACCTTAATCTTGTCCTGATAATTAAGTTTATACTTAAGGACTTTTCTGAACTGGGGCCTTTCCTTGGGTGGTGACTGCTCCCATAGATAACCAGGAAGAAAGTGGAAGGGCTCAAGAAACCTAAAATATGATGACCTTGGTTTCTTCATGGTTTTCCTCTTTTTTTTCTCTCTGTTGCTACAGGTGGCAGAGCTCATTAGCCCCATGTCCTCCCTGGCCAGAGTTTCATCCAATGCCTCGCCCTTGTTTCACCCAGCCCTGCCTGGGACATGTCCCCACATAGGCTGCAGTCTTCCTGGGAATGTCTGTCACTCATGGCTGGTCCCTGTGACTCTTCCCTGGCCCTCTCTGTTGCCCACCGCTCTCACCAGAAGGGCAGAATTTCAGAGCCGTTTTGCAATAAGATAAAATTCCACACAGCAGGAGAGAATTGGGCTCAAAACGCCAGGGAAAGGGGTTTGATGTGGACCTCACACAGTGCAGGTGTCTCACCAGCAGCCCCTCAGGTTCCTGCAAAAGGAGGTGTCTTCTCCATCTTTCTGCTGAACCCTGACGGCACCTGCAGGAGATGCACTCGGATAAAGCATGGACGAGCAGCAGAGCCCCACGTTCAGGGCAGGAGGACGTGTCCTTGCTGGACTCTCTGGAGTTGTAGCGAGCACCCTGCACCCTCAAGGAAGCCAGCAGAAGATGTGAGCTCTCAATGCGGCTTCAGATCATGCCAATACAAAAGGACACATTGAGAACAACGAGTGTCTGGATTAATATTTATATTCTGTCAAGGGAACAGAAATGCCTTTTGGCTGGAATTGGTGTAGGGAAGATCTTTCATTTTAAAAATTGAATCTTTTACTCAATCACTGCATTTCCCCTTTTCATCATCCTAGAGTTCTATTTATTGACGGGTTTATTTTTTTTAACGGGGCATGTTTTTTTAACAGAGTTTATTTTTTTAAACACTGGTATTTATTTCCCTTTTTTAATCTGTTGGTCAGATGAGTAGTTCCCTGACAAGAGTTGACCCTAGAGGCAACATCACCCCTTCCCAGTTTCTGGCAGGTCACTTGCAAGCATCAGGGAGACAGTGGGAGCATGAGAAACACAAAGATGAGTCCCCTGCCTAAGAGGGGGAGAGGCAACATGGAAATCCAAGCATCAAGAAGGCACCAAAACACAGGAGCTGACTGGGGGAATTTATTGCTTCTGTAGTATCTCATCTGTGCTGTTGTTTGGCGCTGGCGCTGTAATTAAAGCTGTGACTGCTGCTATCACAGCACAGAGCAGCTTTTACACCGGTAACACAATTTTTGCACCAAAGGAGGACTAACATTCTTGATGTCAGGCACATCTGTCTCAATAGAACTGAGCCAGTGCTCTAGTTTTGGCTGCTGTAAGGGCAAGTAAACCATCGTGTCCCCACCACAAAGCATGGTAGAGGCTGAACACATGGGTGCATGGCAGCCCCTGGAGTTTCCCCAGCAGGGCCAGTTTTGTTAAAAAGAGTTGAAAGGACCAAGGGCAGAAAATTGGTGCTGAAAGTTTAGTACTGATTTAGGGGGATAGCTGCTCACCCAGCACTGAGCCCCAAGCTCTTCTACTTGTTGGATGAAAGCCAGACTTAGGAAGAGCTACGGCCACACCACAGGTGAGGGGCAGAGGACAACTCGAACCAGGATGTGCTGGGTGGTCTGACTCTTGGCAGGCATCCAGCTCCTCTGGGTTTGTGGTAGGTGCAGGCTTGGGGAGCAAATCCAGGCACTCGGGAGAGAGGGAGTCTGACCACATGGGTCTCGGCAGTGCTCATCTCCACACTCTGTCCTGCATGTGCACGGGTGTGCAAGAGCCAGCACAGTCCCTTGTGGTCACTGGTCTGTCCCATCCCTGTCCTGATGAAAGTGTCTTTACAGGTGCTATTAAACCAAACCATGATGCTCAGCACCGACCTTAACTCTGACCTAAGAAGACCTACATCTGTCAAGGAGCAAGAAGTAATCTCATAAAATCCTCAGCTTCCTACTTAAGAGTGGAGGCTAGTTATCCTTTTGCCTTCTGCTCCAAGAGCTCACTAAGACAGGGATCGATGCAGTAATTGCTTCTTTGGGGACTCGAGGAAGGAATAGCTAAAGTAGCTCAGCTCTGAAGTCCTGTGCCTACTCAGTAGTAGCTCTTCCCTCCCTTTCCAAAGGCTGCAGCATGGCCCCCGTGGGGATTTGTGTTCCTGCTCTCGGTGAGACTTGTCAATCCCTAGTTCGTGATCCACTGCCCAGAATAACCATGTGGCAGGATGGTTCCTCCCTGCCCTCACCCACCACTACTCCTACGGTTCCCAAAGCAGCAGGGGAACGATCCTGGACCCAACTCATCACATCCCATCTAGTTACACACATGGGAGTGGGACACAATCTTGACTATGTAACCCCTTCATCCAGCAAGGCCCCAGGAAGAGTCACTGTGGTTTGTCTTTCACAGGTCCGGGTACTTCCCATGGTAGGAAGCAGCCTGGTGGCTCCTGTCCTCTGGCAGCTGCATTGTCTGGCCAGCCCATAGGGGAAGGGATGGGCTTTATCTTAAATCTGTCACTGCTGTTGAAAAATTGTAATCAGACAGTTCAGTCACGCCACTAAAGAAGAGACAAATTCTCTTCTCACCTACCTCTATTTCTAGGGACTTGAGTGCAATTGCACCAGGACAAAACCCACTCCCTTTGCCCCGCTGCGGGTACCGCTCCCAGCTGCTGAGGGCACCCAGGACGCGCGGTGTCCCCATGCCACCCTGTGCCCATAGGTGGGAGCGGCCCCCCACCTGCCACTGAAACCTGGGCACTGAAATTCCTGCAGAAAGCATCTTAGGGGGAAATTGCGTACAGAGCGCGAACCGGCGGCACGAGCTGATGCCCGTCCAGGGCTCCGAGACATTCTGGACCGGTGTCAGGCACGCTAGAGCGTGCCTGGGGGAGCAGGGAAAGCGGCCGGCTGCTGAGCTCTCGATCCATGGCTCTCCACCCCCTCCTCCTCCCCCTCTCCTCGTCCTGCTCCCGCGGCGTGCGGGACACGCTCCCTGCCGGGAGCGCCGGGCCCTGCAGCACCCCCGCGCCGCGGGCTCTGCGGGAGCGCTGCGCGCCCGTCTGTGCTCGGTACGAACAGACGGACGGGCCTCGCCGTGCGCGGAGCGGGGCTGCTCGGCGTCGCGCATCTACGGAGCAAGCCGGAGTGCCCGGTTTGGGGGGGGAACTCCCGTTCCGTAGGCAGACGGCAGCAGAGGGTTTGTGGGTGGGAAGGTGAAGCCTCAGCCACCAGCAGCTTAGTCTTGCAGTCGGGGTGTTTCTGCAATATGGAAAACTATCACCATGGCTCCCCCTTCTGCAAAAGAGCACTTGGCAGCCGAGGAGGCAGGTTGTGAGAGCAGTCACAACCGATGCTGCAAGAAGTGGCACTCGTCCCACAGGAAGCCTCTCAAAATGCTCCGTGGCTTCCGCGCATGAGCATCGCCGACACCTCCATGGTGCAGCCACCCCTACAGAAGGGTTTGCAGATGAGGCCAGGCAGGTTTGACAGGCATGAGGAAAGAAGGTGGAGGATGGCCTTCTCCCCTTGAAATCAAAGGCTAGGTAAGCAGGCAGGAGAATTAACAGCTCCCCCTACCATGGCTGAACGAGGTGGCTGGAGCTAGCATCAGGTGGGAAATGTCCCTGGACCTTCGGAGCATCTTGGTTTGTATGAAGGAGGAATCTTCCTACTCACCTGACTGTGGACCACAGGGTCTCGCCACCACAGGATATGTGGAGGCCAAGCCTGCTTGCAGAGGGAGCCAAGAGATTCCCGGGTCATGCTGGACAAAGTCAAAACCTGCAGCTCAGCTGCGGTGCCTGGGAGCAAGGGTTGGCACAGAGGCCTGACCAGGGATGGCTTTCTCATAGCAGTACCACACCAGAAACAGCACCTCATTTGAAATATGATGTTCCCTGACCTGGCCAAAACCATGCCAGGCTTGCAAGGTGGGGCTGGCTAGCTGAACATGGAGCTGCACAGGAATCGGGCCCCACATCTGTGCCTGCAAGGAAGCTCATCTCCCTTATCAGTGCCTGTGTTGACCCAGCCTTGCCTGGGTCTTGAGAGCTATCAGCCCCACAGTCCTGAGGGTGTGCCTGGGGCAGGTCCTTGCAGAAATAACCCAGCTGTGCATCAGCATCTCTGGAGCCATGCCCCTGAGCACCACGACACACCCCACTTCTTGTGGGGAGCCCCTGGAGCAGCAGAGAGACCCAGCATTAGGGAGATAGGAAGGAGGATGATACAGCAGCGGGGCTGGCCAAGCCTTGCTGTGAGCTGCTTCAATAGAAAAGCAATCACTCCTTAGAATCACTTCAATAGAAAAGCTCCACCTAAAGGCCTGTGATTTAATCCTGGGGGACCAACAAGGGGAGATCCAAGATAAACAACATCTGTGCATTCACAAATAGGAAATGGAGTTGCTTTCATGTCCTGAGCCTGTTGATTAACCGGGTTATTGTTTGGCTTGGCACTAGAAGCTCGGTGACTTGGAAAGAAGGTAACTAAAAGGGATGATTTTGTTACACTCCCTGAATTTGACAATCTTTAAATAGTGTACAGGTTTGCATTTTGCCTGCAGAAGACTGATGGGAAAAGGTAGCAGAAGAGTGCAGATGGCTATCAGAAAGGAACCTGTGTTTAGTCTGCTTGTGCCAGATGGGAATGGAAAGTTCGCTCCCTTGCCAAGTGTTTAAAAGAGGAAATAGGATGTGATATTCTGCCTCCCACTCCTTTCTCTCCCCTGAAACCAACCCACTGCTCTACTTCCATTTGTTGTAAAAAGGTTAAAAAAAAAATGTAGCTTGGCCCATGTAAAGCCTTGGAGACAGTTGGAGACACACCTTGTTCCTTTTTAATGTGTTCATTATGTGGAGACGGATGGAACAGAGTATTTTTATACGCAGCTGGGCCCAGCACTGCTCAGCACCTGTCTGTCAGTCGCTCATATTCATCCATGTCACAGAAACAAGGTTGCAAAGTCCCCAAACCATCCTCTGCTGTCATCTCCTTCACACAACTCAAGATTCAGAAACCTTGGCTGACAAACCTACCCGTGAGATGGACCAAATCTTCCTGCCTGAAACTCCCATGATTTCCCCTGGTTAATAAATCCAGGTCTGCTCTGAACTGCAGCTGCCTGGGGAACTCGTGGAGGTGGGGGAGACTGAGATCCTGAGGCTGGTTTAAGGCATTGCTTTAGGGAGTCCCAGGGACTGACCCAACACTGCCCTGTTGGCATGAGTGCTGGAGCACCTGGTGATGTGGTGCATCAGTAAACTCTTGGGTTAATTGCAGAAATATCTCATGGGTATGGAGGACATGGATAGCAGAATCACAAAGCAGCTCTAGGCAGACAGGACTGGTCCAGGGCCTCCTGCCCAGCCCCTGCTTGGAGCCAAGCTGATCTGCAAAGTTGAGCAGGTAGCAGAGGGCTGGTCCAGGTGAGCTATAAGTGCTTCCTAGAGCAGAAATCCCACCACCTCCCCAGGTACCAGATCCAGGGCCTCACTATCCCCATGGTGAACATTTTTCTTTTTCTCTAACCAGAACTTCCCTCTGCCATTTGTGCCTGTCTCCTCTTGCTATGTGCCTCCAAGAAGGGTCTGGCCCCACCTTCTCACCAGCGCCCCCATAGGTGGTGGATGACAGTAGCCGGATCCCTGCCCTTGCTTCTTCCTCTCCAGGTGGGACCGACCCAGCTCCACGTAATGTAAAATGTCGTCCTCATAGCAACAATACCCATCCAGCTGGTCTCAAGCACAGGCACTCTGGCAGTGTCCTACAGCTATAACTTCTAAGGGATGGCTTTGGTCACATATTTCCCCAGATAATTAAAGAACATTTGTATGAACCTTTTCATAGGGCTAAATGGCCTCTTGTGCTCCAGCCCTGATCTATGTGTACCCAGAAATGAAGCCATGACTTAGCAGAGCAGCCCTGTGTGTAACAAAAGGGCCTTCAGGAGAAAAGCAAGCACAGCTTTTACCACATCTCCCCATACAGTCTCCAGGCCACCCCATAAACACACCTGCCTTATTCACAAAGCTACGGGGTGCTGGGCCTGGGCACAGTCCCCACTGCTGCAGAAATCCTCGAGGAGGTGATGCCCAGGAGGGAAAAGAGCCCAGCACCCACCCAGCTGGAGATGCTGCAGCTGCTGGGCACTGACCACATGGCCATCTCCAGCCTGAAAGGACACAGCTCCTCAGAGTGGGGACGGGGCACCCTGCTGCAGGGTGGAGGGCTGAGCACAGTGGCCTGGATGTGGGCAGGAGGGCAGACAGGGAGCTGTGGCAGCCTGGTCCCCTGCCTGCCCTTGCCCTTCACGGGAAGCCACCAGGCAGCTACTTGAATCTAAGGAACTAGGGATTTAATGAGCAGTTTCAGGAATGCTCTCAGCTTTGCTGTCTCTGGCACTAATTACTACATGTTTCCGAAGCTGTTGTCTGTGTGAAACAAGGCCCTTCGTTACATCAGTGCTGCTGTGGGCAGCAGGGTGATACTGTGAGAGTGTCTGCTCAGTCTTGAGGGGGTGTGCATGTTATTCCTAGTTTTTTCTCACAGGGAAAGAAAGGATAAGGCCTCCCTCTCACTGTGGTGAGAGAGGTGCTGTCACTTGCCTTGCCAGGCAACAGGGTCTCCTGCCTCTGCTCTGGGAGGGTGTGAAGCTCTCTGGTGTGGGGAGCAAGGGAATGGGGCAGAAATAGGCCTGCCCAGGACAAGCGTGAGGACCTGCCTCCAGCAGTCGGGAAATCCAGATGGAGACTGGTGAGACCAGTTTAGTAATGATCCCAGGAGAGAAAGGAAAGACAGGGATGGGGAGAGACAAATGCAAGATGGTTGGGTGGCTGGGACCGGACTGGCAAGTAATGAGAGCTGTGGAGTTAGGATGGGGCTGGGTACACATGGGGACAGTTGTGGGAGAGAAGCTTGGACAGTGCTGGCCGTTTTTGTAAAAGAGTTGCCACGGGGAATGGCCACCCAAAGGCCAGCCTTTCCCCCTGCCAGTGCCAGCCCCCAGCAAAGGCATGGCACTGGGGAGGCAGGAGGCACGAGACAGGCTGTACCCCCTGCCTGCCAAAGGGCCAGCCAGGTTCCCATCCCTTGTCCCTTTCCCTGCCTGTAATAGGATGCCTAACTGCATCCAGGGTGGTGTGAAGCTGTGCTGTGCAAGAGCTGTGTTTTCTAAGTGAAACTCCCCAGATCACGGCCCCCTCAAAGCTGCTGGATTGTCACAACCTCCTGACAATGGGAGCCTGGCAGGGTCTCGCTCCCCAGCTGCACACCTTGCTCTCAGGTACAGAAAGGTAAAATCTTTTCCATTGCGCTGGGCTCCTGGGAGGTTAAGCCCCGGTTAAGGAGAGCTCAGGACAAGCAGTTTGACAAGTTGTGTTACCAATGCAGAGAGCAATGGCCGCATCTGGGCACGAGTGGGGGCCGAGCGCATCCCTGCTGCAGGGCTGCTGCCAGCTGCACTTAGGCAGGGAGGGATTTAGCCCTAAGAGTCTTAGTGACGCATCTTGGGAGACTTAGGCTGAGCCTGGCTTGCAGAGACGTGACCCGTGCTGCATTTCCCGTGGTCACCTGCCAGTCTGCATTATGTGAGCTGTCACCCGCTCCCAGACACAACACGTGAGCACGGTGGCACAGGGGCTTGGAAAACAAGGAGGGGGGAAACCAGCCCAACTCCTTGCTTGGCCCAGCCTTGCCCCTGCACCAAGGCTGCTGAGACACAACATGGAACTGCTCCCAAAGGACAAAACCCACTGCTTAAAGCTGGCAGGGAACCAGCAACTAGCTTGCTGTTGCTTGAACTGGAAGGAGGAGATGCTCAGGGACCTTGTGTCTCTGGGTCATCAACAGGAGAGTCCTTCCCCACTGCCTTGGGGAGGTCAGCATTTAGAAAGGGGAAGAGCCAGGACTGTGGTTGCTGAATTCTTGCTCCTGTTTCACTTGTACTTGCAAGAATTGCAGCATGAATCACTGCAAACAAAGCAGCAAAGACCAAGGCACAATTTAATGACGTTGTTTATGATAATCCTATCCATGAGTGTACTTTTACAGCTGGAGAAAATGGGAATAGGAAAGTAAAGGTCTTACTCTTGCAGAAAGGCAGTCCCAGGGCCAGAACCAGCACTGGGAGAAAGGAGCAAACTGCTGGTTTTCACTGTGAGGACTGGCTTGTACAGAGACCACCCACTCCCAGAACTGACCTGACTTCGGTAATCATGTTCAGCTGAGATGAAAGTTGAAACAAGGCCAGCCGTAATCCCCAAGAAACCAGGCCACTCTCAGGACTCAGGACAATCAGGTCCCATTAAAAAGCATCTGCCAGACTGATGTCCTGCGGGTTGCATTACCGTGCTTAGCTGGAAGTCATCGGTGAGGATTGATGTCCTGTGGCCTGGGGAAGGAGCTCAAAAGCTGCAGGTCAGTTTCAGGTGCAGCAATGTCTGTTTTCAAAATTTCTTGTCTCCCAAAGGCAGTGGGATGGTGCAGTATACTCAGCTTCTTCCTTAAAAGACATGGAAACTTAGGAAGAGAAATGTGACAGTCTTGGAAGTGACAGGTGAGGTACTCAGTACGTGCCAGGGCACAGCTAATAAGCAGCAAAGAGGACACCACGGAAATGCCTGCTGTTGTTTGCTTTTTTCCTCACCATCCGTTTGTCTTTTGACTACTGCAGAGTCTCCGAGCCACAATTAGGAGTGAACTTGTTGCAAGAGTTCCCAGATTTAATTGAGCTCCCTTGAAATGAAACCATTTATAACAACCTTTTGCAAGGACGAAACACGATGTACTCTGCTCTGGTACAGCCAGGAATATGCTGTCCTGGGGACTGGGGAGCCTTGCTGCAGCACACAGGGACAGCAGCCACCCATGGACCAGCTCCCTGCTCCAGCAGGGAGCTGGTCCAGCAGCTTGAACCCAATTCCACCAAAATCAGTAGGAATTTTAAGATCCCTGAAGCAGGATGCAGAACTCAGGTCTGTCTTCAGGAAATATAATTAGTAGAGAGGAATCAGAACGGGCTGTTGGGAAGATCTTTTTGTTTTATTTCAGGTATCTCACCTTCCAAAGGTAACGAGATCCCTGGCCCAGTCCCTAACTGGAGTGCATCTAATGGGACCTCGATTTGCCTTTTTTAATGAATGTTCCTCTTGGCAGGGCAGACAAAAATGCTCACATTACAGTGGTGGAAGCATAGAAGGGCAGATCCAGACCTTGGCTCATGTTCTGGACCTCTTGCTCATCCCTGCTCCTGAACAGCTAGACCTTGGTGGCAGCTGAGGATTTCTTAATGTATTTTTGGAAGAGAACTCTCCTAGCTGTCTAGAAATCATACACTTGCCTTTCTGCCTGTCTGGGGCAAGAGCACATGATGCCAAAGTCACGAGCTGACCCTGGGTGACATATGGGCATCTCTGGCTAGTATAGGAATAGAGCTCAGGGGCATGGCAGGACCAGTCGTTTACTCACTAAAAAAAGCTTGGTTTGGACTAAAGAAGAACGCTTGCAAATGTCACCCCAAGTCAGCAGATGGTCACACCAGTGACTTCAGACAGCAGGGTTAAATCCAAGTACAAAGAAGCCCTGGCTGGCTTCAGACTTCTTTCAGGGAAGATCTTTCATTTTGCTGAGCAAACCAAACTACCAGAAACGTTAGCTTCTGACTGATCTAAGATGAACCCAGTTGACCTTCTTTCTGGTTTGATTAATAGGAGGAAGAATTTCATATTTGTACAGTTTTAATAACAAGCCATCAAGGAGAAGCCGTGAACTGCGGGTGAGCCATATCAGGAGCCTTCTGGAGAAGGGAAAAGTGTCCCAGCCTGACCTGCAGCAACTGCAGCACCATGAGCTCAGTGGAGCTCCTCAAGACTCACTGAGGTGCCACTTCCTAGGCCCTGAATGTGCAATTGGAAGACACCCCTTATGGCTTAGGGGTGCTGCCAAGAACGGCTGCATTATCACAAAATAATGCGTCAAAAACGTGTCCAAAGGAGGGCAATAAGACTGGTGAAGGGCTTGGAACACAAGCCCTATGAGGAATGGTTGAAGGAGATGGGGTTGTTTAGCCTGGAGAAAAGGAGACTCAGAGGTGACCTTATCGCTCTCTACAACTCCCTGAAAGGTGGCTGTAGTCAGGTGGGGGTTGGTCTCTTTTTCCAGGCAACCACTGACAGAATGGGAGGACACAATCTCAAGCTGCGCCAAGGGAAGTATAGGTTGGATATTAGGAAAAAGTTTTTCACAGAAAGAGTGATAAAGTTCTGGAATTGTCTGCTTGGGGAGGTGGTGGAGTCACCATCCCTGGATGTGTTTAAAAAAAGATTGGATGTGGCACTCAGTGCCATGGTTTAGTTGAGGTGGTGTTAGGGCCTGGGTTGGACTCGATGATCTTGAAGGTCTCTTCCAGCCTAGTAATTCTGTGATTCTGTGAAAAGTCCTCATTACAGCAGGTTTTACAAGAAAGAGCAGAGTCAGCGTGGGGCACTTGGAGTGGGGATAGAAAGAAGAAAGACTTGCAGCATTCTTTTATGAATAGAGTTATTTTAAGATGCTGAAATGTATCTAAAATAAAAAAGGCCACAATGTACAACTGGCCAAAACCAACGTGACAATGAAACAGGAACACATCTGCCTTGTTTTATGGCCTCCTGCCCTCCACACCCAGCAATCAAAGCCCAACACCAGACGACCAGCCTCGTGTCCAGAGAAGTCACGACCTGCAAGAGCAAATTTGGCAGAAGCTGCTTTGCAGAGTAACTTTGTAGAGAAGTAGCTTGTTTATTGTGGGGACGGGGAGGCGGGGGTGTTATTAAGTAAAAACTGTCATGACTTTAATCCGTGTGTGTCTAAACCCAAACCTGGCTTTACTGAGGGCCAGAGACGTCAGGTATTGCTCGAACACGAGCAGACGCTGCTGATGGTTGTTGCTCTCCTCGGATACACGCTTGTTTCATGCTTTATCCGGACGAATGAGCCCGGCCGGCTGTGGGGGCGACCTGCCGGGGTTTCTGCGGGGCAGCGGCGGCGCTGGCGGTGCGGGCAGCCTGTGCCGCGGTGCTTGCCGACAGCAGAGGGAGGTGTTGGGCCGCTTTTCCTGCGCTTCCCGTGCTGAGCCCGCCGGCCGAGCAGGAGCCCCGCTCCGCCCCGGGCTCCGCGGCACCCCCGGGCGCAGCGCTCCGCAGCCCGGCCGCTCTCAGGGCCCAGCGCGGGAGCGGAGCTACCCCGGGCCCCTCAGGCCGTCCCGGAGGGCACCGGTTGGGCGGGTCGGCTCGCATCGTGTGCCACAGGGAGGGATGGGGACTCTGCAAGGGCCTCTTGCCCCCTCCTCATCTCCAGGTCCCGGGTGGGAGAGGGGGGTCTCGTCCTGACAGCTTCTGCGGCCCCTCGGCTGCTCCTGCACTGTGTCAGAGCAAAGCCCTTCCGTGGGCAGTGCTCAGGAGCACAACTCACGCCTGGAAATTCGTGGCCTCTGGTGGGCAGGGTGAAGGGTGGAAATTCATTCCCACCAGAGAAGTGCTCAGCTCTGTGGGGCCTTGTATCGCAGCCTCTGACAGTCACAGGCCCGAGGTAAATTCACAGAACCGTAGAATGGTTTGGGTTGGAGGGAGCCTTAAAGGCCATCTAGTTCCAAACTCCTGTGATGGGGATGGATACCTTCCACTAGACCAGGTTGCTCAGAGCCCCATCCAACCAGCCCTTGAACACTTCCAGGGAAGGGGCATCCACAGCTTCTGTGGGCAACGTGTGCCAGTGCCCCACCACCCTCTGTGTAAAGAACTCCTTCCTAACATCTAATCTGAATCTCTCCTCTTTCAGTTTACAACCATTCCCCCATGTCCTATCCCAATGAGCCCATTTAAAAAGTCACTCTCCCTCTTTTTAATAAGCCCCCTTTAAATACTGGTAGGAAAGTACCTAGTGGTGCTTTAGGGTCTCTTTGGAGCCTTCTCTTCTCCAGGCTGAACAGCCCCAGCTCTCTCAGCCTGTCTCCATAGGAGAGGGGCTCCAACCCTCTGATCATCTTTCTGGCCTTCCACTGGACCGGCTTTAAGAGATCCGTGTGTTTCTTCTGCTGGACCCCAGAGCTGGGCACAGCACTCCAGGTGGAGCCTCGCAAGGGCAGAGCAGAGGGGCGGGATTGACAGTGCTGCTTTGATGCATCCATGAGAACCCCTAAGTCCTCATCAGGGCTGCTCTCAAGGAGTTCTCCCTGTCTGTACTCATGTCTGGGATTGCCCCAACGCAGGTGTTGCAGATGGCCTCACTCTGAGCAGGTCCTGAAGGAGGACAAAGGGACAAAGCCCCCCTCTTCTGCAGTGCTGTGCAACCTGCCCAGTGCCAGCCAGTTGTCTAGCTGGTCCCCCTGAAACAGTGGATTTAATGGTGAAAGCAGGCCTTGCAGGGGAAGAGTACACCTTTTATAAATTGGTTTAGGTCCTGGGGACGAAAGGTATTCTATGAAGTTAAATATTAAAGCTACCCTGGATTATTCATTAAGCATCAATTATCATCATCACATTTACTGTCAGATGTTTCAACGTTCCTATTCTGCTCTAGGAGGGATCATATTTTTAGGCTGGTTTCCGAAGGAAGGATGTTCTTGGGGTCAGTCGTGCAGCGTGCTTGTCTGTCTGTCCTCACCGATTCGGTGAGGACATTTCAGCCAAAGTTTTTGGCAGGCTGGAAGTCTCCAAAGACTGTGTTGCTTCAGGTTAATTAGCCAAGGGGATGGTGGGGAGCTCCCCCGACCCAGCTAGTGGTGTGGGTCCAGGAAGAGCAAGCACCTGATGGGTGGAAGAGAAGCTCCAGGCAGGGCAGCTTTGCCACCAGCACTGGGGAGCTCAGCCATGGGACACAACACCATGGGAGACTCGGCTTCCCTGGCTCTGCTGCCCACTGAATAATTTACACAAATACCTGCCAGGTATGAACCGGCTCCTTATTCCACATTCTTTCTGCTACTTCTGCCTCCCCTTGTTTGTGCTTTTATAGCATTACAGAGTTGGAACAAGCTTTGGTTCAACAATAAACGCAGCCTCGTCTGCAAAACAGGATGTTCCAAAATCAGATCTAATTCTCCTCTGCGAGAACCTAAGGCAAAAGTAAATTGATATCCACTTTAAAGGCAAACACAAACAAGGACTTATTATTTACCATTAAAACATCTTAAAAAGGCTCTAGAGCCCTAAAAGCAAAAGTTTGATGCTGTATAAAAGAATTATGTTTCCAAGATGTATCAGTTCAATAATTAAAACAGCATCTATGAAATATAAATGTAAGATATTAATAAATTAAATTAAATTAAAGCCACTGAAAGCCAATTATCTTGTAAAAGATCTCTGATAGCTAAACTAATGAGATGTAGAAAGATTAATTTAGATCCCCATTTTGGGAGGTGATTATAAATTGCTATAATGCCACATCCAGTTACTAGGTTGTTATTGAAACCTGTGAAATACATTTGGAAAGGTTTTTAAATATTCAGGATGAAGCAGAAATTAGAAAGGAGTTAGAAATAATTAAAAATTAGCTGTCTTGTCACATTGCAGCTTTAATCCTATTACCTCTTCTAGTTTACAAAGCTTCAGATGTCTCTCAAAGCACTCATCTGTGGGGACGGTGGGGTTTATGAGCAGGGATTTATGTGTTTTAATAACTGCTGAACTTCAAATATTTCTCTGGTTTCGCTTATTTGAGGGATTGTTTCTACGTAGGATTATCACCCTTGCTGCCAGCAGTGCCTGATGGGTTTCTTTGGCCATAGGGCAGCTCAGGCCATCACCCATGGTCCCACTGAGCCCCCAAAGACTCACTGCTTTCCTCGCAGCTCCTGGTGAGAATGCTGAGGAGCATCAGCGATGGTCTTTTTGGTCAGGGTGAAGCACAAGGCCTTTGCTCCTCTATTTCTGTGGCTGTTGTAGCAAAGTACAGGGCTCTCGGGGAGCACAGGAGGGTGATGGTGGTGCAGTGCATGCCCAAAACCCACTATCTATGGTCTTGCCACTGCCAGAGGTTGGTCACGAGGTTGGCCAGCTTTGTTTTGGTTGGGACTTGCCATGTGGGGACCTCTTGGAGAGCTTTGTAGCTGTTACAGCAACAGCCTAAGGACTGAGGGACCTCGCCCATCAGTGCTCAGTTTTGCTTCCCCTGGTCCAAAGAGTGCTGAAAGGTCTCCAGCAGCATGGCTTGGCTGTATTTTTGCAGTGCAGCAGGAGCACAGCAATCTGTCCCTGAGCCAGCAGGAAAATCACAGGTAGGGGAGGGCAGTGGGGCCTTGAAACCTCTGGCACAGGGTGATAGCAGCAGCCCCGGCGCTGTGAGCTACTCCCCCATGGGCAGCTGCTGCATCAAAGGAACACGGCCTTGGGGCTGGGACACTCCACTCACGGGCAGCAGGGAGGGCAAGGTCAGTTCTGCAAGGTGTGCACAGCTCTGCCTGGAGGGTCAGTGTGGACATCACTGGATCTGGGGGCCGAGGAGCAGGGCAAGGGGAGCCTTAGGGGCGGCGCACAGACAGCCCCCGGTGGACTCCAGCAGAGGAGGAGGAGGAGGAGGCAGAATCCCACACGAGGCAGAATCCCACCACCACCAGCACCCTGGAGAGGCGGACAGAGGGGTTCCATCAGCAGCATCGTGCTCCTTGGAGGTGAAGGACTTGTGCCAGAACGCCTGCAGCCATCCCCGGGCAGCGGAGGGGTGAGCATAAACCGGGGAAAGGCATAGCAGACAGGGGAGGGGGTGGGTTTGATACTGATAAGGGATTAGTTTTCCCTTTTATCTCCTGTCTCTCTAATAGTCTAGATAATATCATCCAGCACTGTAAGTGGATTGATGAGTGCTCTTTCTTTGATCAGGCTGTTAGAATTCTGAAGTAGTTTAACAGCAGATTCTCCTGTGTAAGGTGTGTTTCTCAAGCCCCCATAAGGGCACGAGCTGTGCTGCACAGAACCAGCGGAGAAGGCAGCAGCCCGCTGGGAAGCCCTTATGGCACTTTTGTGAGTAGCCCTTCTGGAAGAGCCTTTTTTTGGGTGCCATCCTGTGGCAGTCAGAGACAACCAGAAACAAGGCTACTCTGTGTTCACATAGCCTCAAGTGTCTTGTTGAAAGGATAGCATCCAGTTTTGGGGGCAACACAGACTTGTTGAAAATATTGAAGTGGGAAACCCAGCAGGTTTGAAAGCCTTGTTCCTTCTGCCCTAGGGAGGAGAAATGCTCAAGAGATGCCTCTAACCATCCTTGGATAGAGGAATGAAAGCTCTCTGCCTTGTCTGTGAGAAGAGATAAATTAGAAATCCCTGCTTAAGGGATTTCTTGGTTGAGAAGACCTTCTGGAGGCAAGAAGGACACTAGAAAAACAACAGAGGAGCAAGCCCAGATTTGGGTGAGGCTTTGGCATCTTCTCTTAGCCAGCTTGAGCTGTAGTTTGTAAAAACACCTTTCTGTAAAGTCTAAAATACCTTTAGAGACGACAAAAAGATGTCAGAGCTGGCAAATTGGGTTATTCAGTGGGGACCAAACCCCTGGGGTCCAAACTCTTGCAGAAGTATCCAGCAGGCTGACCTAGAGTTTGCCAAATTAAAAGAGATGACCAAGTCTAAACTCTTCTCCCGAAAATCCTTAAAATGTGCAGCAGCATGGGCTGTGTGGTTAGTTGCCAAAAGCTTAGCTGAAGAAAAACAGGCAGCCCAGGCAGAAATTCAGAACCTAAGGGAGGAAAACAAGAAACTGAAAGAAGAAATAAAGGCTCAGCAGGTTAAACTAGAGGAGGGTGTAACTCGAGAAGGAGCTGTGGCCGTGGAACAAGTGCGAAGTGTTCTCCACTTTCAAGAGGTGTGTGAACAAGAAAAGGCCATTTTGAATGAAAATCAGGCACTGAAGGAAAAAGTTGCCATCAGTACAAAAGCTGTAGAGGAGGCACAAGAAACAATCCGATTACTGGTGCAAAAAATGCGGATCCTAAAAGAAAAAGGCACAGACCACCGGGCCTGCGAGGTCGAGATGGAAAAGTTAAAAGCCGCGTTAGAGGCAAAGCACGGGGCTGTCACGGCCCCTACAAAAACACCCCACCAAAGAGATGGTGAGCACTGTGACGGACACAGATGGGTTAATCCAGATGGCAACCCCCCCACAGAGGAGTGTAAGCCTGCCAGCCCACTGCCACTAGAGTTCGAGGGGCCAGAAAGTTTTAAAGCAAATCCTGTCTCACTTACCTGGTCTCCAGTGGTTGGGAAAAGGGAGGGGGGAGTAGCAGAGCAGGAAGGTGACAGGAATGTGCAGCCACAGGCAGAACAAGTTATCACAGAGGGAACAACCACCACTGACCCAGCTCCTCACCAGTTCAAACCCAGGAGCGCCCAGGGAAGGAGACAGCAGTCGGCAGGGAGTGTCTGGGCAAGGGAGGACGGAGGGGCATCCGGGAGAGGAAGGGGCAGCAGAGGAAGGGAAAACTCCAGGGATACAGGGGACCCAGAGGTGCTGCAGAGCACTGGCTTTGCTGGTGTGACCCCCCAGAGCCCCTTCGTGGGAAGAGGGAGGAAAGGAAGGTGGCAGGGCAAGAGACAGTGGCGGCACAGTGCAGCCCCCCGATTTGTGGTACAAAATACCATGGCCAGGAGGGAATTAGGCACGATGCGAGTGGACATATGGAGGGAGCTTCGGAAGCTGGGGGAGGACATGGCCCCCTGGGATAACGCTCCCACCAGGGTTTTGTTGGATCGCCTGCTAGAGATCAGCAGGAGAAGAGAGGGAAGCGAGCCCGGGGCTCCTGCCCTCCCTGTCACAGCCTAGGACAGACAGTCCCCCTCTTCCCCGGGCTCGTGGTCAGACCAAAAGCAGACCACTGGGGAAGGCTCCCACGCTGGGAGCGCTGGGAGATGGGAAGCAGAGCCCTCGGGATGTCATCCATGTCACATATAAAGCTGGGGCACCAGGCTGTGTCTGGTGCAAATTGAGAAGGCTCCTCTGGTGAGGGAAATGCAGGAGGAGTGAAGTGTTAGGGGTTTTGGGTTTGCTTACTTTTACAGGAGAAACCCAGAGGGGGAAGTTGACTTTTCCAGCAGGAACAGTCAGCGCTGCAGTAAAGAAGTGGCTGCTTGAGCTCTGCCACAGCCACCCTGGCACCCACTTTGCTGCACCAAGTCTGGGCAGGGATACCAAATGCTGCTCAGGCCATGTTAGCAGAAGCTGTTTTGGCAAAAAGAAGGCTTTTAGGACTGATAAAACACTGGAGTTGTGATACCAGCTGAGCTGCAGCATTTGTGAGCAGTGATGTGCAGCAGTGGGACTGGGAATGAGCTCTAGGTATGAAGGGCTGTGCAGGGAAGGTTGCAGGACTCCCCAGCGTTAAACCCCGAGAGTGAAGCAAGGAGGAAAGAATAATATCTTGTTTCTGAGTCTTCTGTAGGCAATCCAAAAGGGTTTGGACTTACAAACAGAAAAAAAACCCCCACCATTTAAAAATATAATACCTGCCTGTTGTCAGAGGCAAGGCAGAGAAATCAAGAGGTACAAGCAGAGCAAATTCAAGAGGTACCAACACAATGAAGCAGCTCACGTTTAGCATTAGTATTGTTAAATTCAGTAGTATGTTCTCACATAAGTATGTGGAAGTATGTGCAGCAAAGAAATTTAGGAGTGGTATCAATAAAAAAAAGGAAAAAAGGATTGAAACAGAGGAATACAAACTAATTGCTACCAATGCTTAAAAAGTTACAAGCTGGAAAAGTGGCAGATCAGGAACGTACTGATAAAAGTTTGAGGGGATGGTTATTAATGATAAAATATTCTAATTGACTTGGGACTGAATGCACTCTGAAAGCAAAAAGTTAAGTCTGTGATGCATGCTTATAGTTGATGTGCTAACTACAGCATTTTGTCTTAGGGTGGAGAAAAAATGAAGTTTAAAAAAAGAATTAAAAAAGACCTATCGCAGAAAAATATACACATTAATGTAATATTTTTAAATTGAAGTATAAAGTTCTTCTGTTACAGAGATAAGATGGAACCAGCTGAAACAATTATGATGGAGGATTGGTGAGCAACTGTTTAAGAACATAAGCTAATAAATTGTATAAAAATATGTGAAGATGCAGTTTATTAGATCCTTGATATCATAAAAAGTTCTGTGGGTGTAAATGTTTTCTACCTTGATTAACTGAGATAACTACTTATAACAATCTTTGCTGTTTTGTCTTCCGTAGCTAGCACAGAAGAATAAGTAACAATTCCAAATTATGGATATTATTAACTGTATGATGCTTAGTGCTTTCTTTCTTGCTTTTATTTTGCTTTATTATCATACATGCATAGATGTGTGGAAAAATATAATCTCCTTTTTTTAGAACAGTTGCTGTTACTGAAGTTCAAATAAGAGAAAAGAATCAACAAACTGTGGTAACAAGGAAAAAGTGGATCCATTTTAAAGGGGGTCACCATTTCCAGATAAGAGAAATTTAGTTTCTCTTGATGAGTATGGACATACCTCCTGTTATTGATAGTGATCTTGACGGATAGAGCACCTGTATATGTAACACAGGAAACACATGCTATTTTGAAATGAGAAGCAAAGATGAACAAATGAAGTGTAGAAATTTCTAGTAGGGTGAGTTATATTTCAAAAATATATACACTTAGTGTGGCTTTGCACAGTTTTGAGTTTAATTTAGAGCACCTGTGTATAAATTGATGGTGCTGGGATAGATAGAAAATGAAGGGTCCCCAGTGATGGGGATATCAAATCACTGGGTACATGGATGATGCATGTAGTGGGCCAATGAAAAATTTTATTTGGTTATGGAGGAGATGAGAAGGTGACTTTAGACACTGACAGCAGGAGGTTTTCTGAGATGAGAGCTGCACAGTGGCCATGTTAAGCAGCCCAGCAAGGTGGAGTGCTCCCAGATGCCTCTCTGGAGGGACACTAGCAAGCAAGAAGCACTTATACGTGCAAATTACTTACAAAAAGATAATCAGTTTAGAACTGGGTCTAGCCAGAGGTGAATATGAAATATATCCTTTGGTTTCCAGTGGGAATGTAATCACTTATATGGGATCCAGCTGTGTTTGTGTGTATCTCCAGAATGCAGAAATCACCTCTGCATGTCTAAGTTGTCTGATAATACATGAGCATTTAATGTAACTTTAATTTAAATGTATGATTTAAATGACACAATGCTTTTAGAAGTGACACTAAAATGTCTAGAAACTTTTTAGCTGTGTACTGAACAAAGAAATGTTTGAACTGTGTGCTTGGGCTAGGTTTTGATCAGTTGTTGTAGATAACAGCATCTACCTGTAATTTTTGTAGTCTCACAGGCACCAAAGCAAGGTTTGCAGTATGTCACAAGAGTGACCAAGTTGCTCTTACTACAACATCATACTTGGTGTAAATCCTTCCTTGTCGGCAGTCCCATCACCTACTGAGATTTTTAACTAGGCTGTCCAGTCTAGAAGTGGAATCCTGGGAATTGCAAGAATTCAGTTAATTGTGCAGACTATTAAACTGGCTGTAAAATAAAATATTATGTAAACAAAGCAGCAGCCACGCACCAAAGTCAAGAGCTACAGGCCACCCTCAGACCCACATGAGGCAAGACCAGGTAGGAAAGAGCAAATGCCTCCAAGAAGATCAGCTGCTCGGTCCTTGTGAGGAGCCTTGAGCCACAGGAGGGTTTGCAATGTCCTTGCTGGACTCATGTGTGACAGCTCATGCCCATGGGCTGGCAGAAGGGGTCTGTTTGCCTATAGCCCATGAAACACAGCCTGGCCACTGCCAGAAACGGGCCATGGGCCATTTACTAATGCTGCAAAACCTGAGAGAGAGGTTTGTGAACCTTGCTTTGGTTGGGACATGCAGAGACCCAGCAGCCCTGGTGCTGTGAACTAGTCCCCCAGGGGCAGCTGCTGCATCAACACAGGAACGTGACCTTGGGGCTGGGAAACATCGCTCACAACAGCAACGAGGGCCAGGAGCAGCTCTGCAAGGTGTGCGCAGCTCTGCCTGGAGGGTCGGGGCAATGGACCCAGCCCTGCGGACCAAGGAGGACTGCGAGGGGAGCCTTAAAGATGGGGCAGAAGGTGGACTCCAGCAGAGGAGGAGGAGGAGGAAGAGGCAGAATCACCATGACCACCATTCCACTGCTGTCACTGTGCTGCTGGAGCAAAGGACTTGTTGGGCCCAAGACACCTGCAGCCCTTCCCCTTCTCCTCAGGGCAGACAGCACCTCTGAACCTGGTACCTGGGAGTGGAGGGGTGGGCAAAGCCTGGGGAAAGCTGCAGCAGCTAAAGTGCTCTTGTGTGTTAGTTTTGACCCTTTCTCTCTAATATTCTGGGTAATACTGTTTATCATTTTTAGCATCATTGTAATTGATGAGTACTCTCTGAGCATACTGGTAAAACTTTTAAGTAGACTAACAATAAATTAAATGTCTTCTCATACTAGCTGTGTTTCTCTAGCCAACATAAATGGCAAAAGTAGTGGTAAAACAACATTGGCTTCCATGAGGGAAGTATTCTCTAAGCTGAAATAATGATGGAGAGAAAGATGAGCATCCAAAGGAAACCTCAGAGAACTGGGTCTGGTTGAGTGTCACTCTTCGTTGTCTTTCAAGGTTACATCATCAAGCCCAGGCCTTCTTGGCCTTTCCCTGCAGTGCTGCCACTTGCTCAACAAATGATCTCTGTGCTCACAGTGCAGGTAATCCAGTGAAGTGCTGATTTCCAAAGCACGGCCTCACAGGTACTGAACACCAGTGTGCACCAGCCCCATCTCTGACACCAGCGGCCTGTGTACAGAGCATCATATCTCAGGTATTTTAGGATGTGTACAATGTTGTTCAAAAACAGAGCAAGCTGCTGCCTCCTCCATCCCACCAGGGAATAACTGGAGTACAAATCTGGGTCAGGTCAGGAGAGCAGCCATTGATTTACAAAAGCTACGGGAGAGAAGCAGGTCCTGCTGCTGTGAGCACTGTTTGCAGAGTGGATAGAAGGTTTACATTCCCTCAGAGGTGCTGTGCAAAAGACAAACAGTCTTTACTATTTACTACAAACTGTACACATCTGTTACACACACAGGGCTGCAAGACCACTCATGGCCAGTCCAGATTCTTTCTTCAGCACAGGAACTGGCTTATCACAGAGGTTACACAGTGGTTACTGCTTCAGGAGGCAGGGGGAAGGTTCAGTCAGGAAGCTACTTACACCCTAGCACTTCTGCTTCCACAGTCCTCCAGAAGTTGTTCATGGCAATCAACAGTGCAGGCACACTGCCCATGAAATGGGAGCACAGCTGCTGGCAGATGTGATGGGGGGTTTATCCCTCAGGAAGGGTGATGCAGACTCACGCTGTGAGACACAGCTGCTGCACCACATATCTGACACTCACCTGCATAAATACTTCTAAACAAAATTCCTGACTTCCCACCGTGAGCCAGTTTAGTCCCTGCTGTCGCCACCAGCCCTCAGGAGAGTCACCCTGGAGCATGGTGTGGTGCAGCCAGTACAGCACTGAAAGCCACCCCCTACCAGCCATGCCCAGAGACTGTTCCTGTCTGTCAGGCTGTTAGTCAGACTCTTGCCTTCCAAGAAACAGATTTGAAAGGATTTGCTTTACCTTGGCGTTGACTTTTACACATCTTCTCATTCAGGGTCCACCACACAATTTTCCTGAGCTCCGCATCAGTGGAGCTTCATCACAGGTTAATGTCCCAGGGGTGATGAAAAGGTGACCCACCAGCCAAGGCCATGTACATTCCTTATGGAGACAAGAAAATACACTTGGGGGAAAGGGGAGCCAGGAGATTTTAATCAAAAAAGTTACAAAAACAAGAAGAAATTTCCTTCTCACAGGAGAAGCACTCCTGTGCCAGGACAAGGCACCCAAACTGGCAAGGTCAGTATTTACAAAAGCAGCTAGTCTGAGAACAGCAAACCCTGATTTTCAGAGCAAGCAGGTACCCATACCTCTCACTTGTCTCTGTGTTCACTGCATGCCTGCAAACCTGTCCCTAGATTCCCCAAGCCACGCACTGGAACAGCAGCAGCTGCTTTGTGTGGCTGTGTGAGCACCGAGCCCAGCGAGCCTGGCACAGCCACGTGTGTGTTCAGGCACCACAGTGATTCCCCATCCTCCTCAAGGCTGCACATAAACCTCTCCCCTTTCTCCAGGGCACTTTGCATCCCCTCAGACAATGATCTCCTACTAATGCTGCAGAGCCTTAATTTCTTTTTAAGGGGGCTTTAAAACTCCCACTAATTACAGCAGTCATCAATTTGTTTAATCCCCCAATTTCTTCTGTACTGGGTTGCCTTCCTGGCTCTGGGATTAGGCTTTCTGGCACATCTTCAGAGCACCCCTGCACACCTGACCCTTAAAACATTAACTCTCTTCCTGTCTTCTTGCTCATTATCTTAGGCAGCCTTTGACTAAATACTCCGAAGTCATATTCCCCAAATTTCAAATCAACGTCAAAGCATCTGTTAAAAGAATGGTACAATTACAGCATTTTCTGTTAGATCTGAAATGTAAACCATTCCAGTACCTTCTGCCTAATAACAGTGAACTACAATATTGTCTCTTAGGTCTGACATATAAATCATTTCAGTACCTTATGCCAAATTATACTGAACTGGTGAAAGTGTGTCTAGAAGCTGGCAAGGGGGGAAAAGATTATTTACATGCGATGGTGTTTATTTCCTTTCTTCTTTTCTTTGGCAAAAAAGAGAAAAATATTTTGCATAAGCCTGAGCGTTTCCCTTTGTCTTGTTTTTCTTTTCCTTTTGATGTCTGAATAAAAAGGGAGTAAGGAAAGTTTACATTCATAAAAATAAATGCTGCGAGACTCACAGAACAGCTTCTGTGTTGATTGTTCCCCAGCATCTCCCAAGCCTATTAAAGCACTCGGAGATATTCAAAGGGAAAATATTGTAGAAATGTTTTTCTTTAATAAAAAATCAATTTAGCCATCAAAACAAGTGTGATGTGTCCAAGGGCAGGCTACCTCAATACAGGCAGGCCCCAAACTGGCCTGTTTTGTCACATCACGAAGTTATTCCAAAATATTCCCTGCTTCATCTCAGCTATTTCAGATATGTCAAATCTCTCTCATAAGAAAAGCAACTTTTCCCTCTTCCAGGACATATGTTTGCATTCCTGCAGGTAAAATATCGACTGGTTATCGTGTTCTCACATTCCCAATCTGCAGACAGATGCGTTCCTAGAACAAGGAGGAACGCAGGGAGGATAGAAGTTAGCATAACACTGGACAAAATAGGGACTGGTACACATCTGGGAAAACCCTCAGGTAAGGCTCCTACAACTTCCCAGTCCTTACAGAAGCAAGCAGTGGTATAACTCCCCAGCTGCAGGTAATTCCTGGCAGGAGCATTGTTATTATTAAGAATCTTAGCAACAAGAGTCTCAACAGTGGTTCCACTTGCTGGGTCACTGTTCAGCATATCCTGTAAACTCGGCAGTCTGGCTGAAAAAGAATAACAGCAACAAAAGCAGGGAAACTTGAGGCACTTTGTTGTTGCACTCTTTTGTTCTTCCTTTTCCCCCCTTATCTGATATTCCTCTTTTCCTCACCCTATTTTAGGCTATTTTTTGTGACTCCTTCAATGTCCTTCAATTCTGGTAGAAAAGTCTACTTTTAGCCCGCACCACAGATGTTTCAAAGGCAGTAACTGACTCAAGTTAGTCTTGTGATGGAAACCGTGCTGTAGCTTTACGTTGCCATGGCTTCTTTAGTTGACAAAACTGTACTTTTGACTGACAACTTCCACCTCTTTCACAGCCCTCTTATTTCACACAGGGTGGTGGTAACTTGAAAGACAAAAAGGAAAATTACCTTGTAGGAAAAAGGGGGTATAGGGCAAAGCTG
The DNA here is from genome assembly GCA_013389985.1 of Dryoscopus gambensis. NCBI lineage: Eukaryota > Metazoa > Chordata > Aves > Passeriformes > Malaconotidae > Dryoscopus > Dryoscopus gambensis. The sequence goes on from WEIT01021987.1 coordinate 137,842, forward strand.
GTGGCAGCGGTGGACATGGGCCTGAGGATTCTTCATTCCCAGGGCTGTACCACCTCCTGTCCTTCTGACTCCACTTGGTGCAAGTAGGATTTTTCAGCAACAAAATGTAGCCCAGTGCTGGTAACTGCTGATTCACTCAGTCTGTGAGGGTGTCCTGGATTCAATCAAGCTCGACCGATATGTTTCCCTGTGCTCCTCAGCAGGGTTTCTGGTGGGGTGGCACACACAGAGCATCTCACTCTCCCCACAGTGCAATGCTTACGGTCTGCCCAGATCAGAGAACATCCTGAGCTGGAAGGGACCCACAAGGATCATTGAGTTCAACTCCTGACTCTGCACGTTGCCCAAGAATCATGCGCCTGAGAGTTTTGTTCAAATATTTCTTGAACTCTGGCAGGCTTGGTGTTGGATATCAGAACTTAGCCTCACATTTTGGGGCAAGGACTTCAATTCAGTGTTTCTGAATCTACAGTGAACGTTTTGGCCACCAGCTATTAACTTCTGCTTGTTCCTCCTCTTCTCCTTTGGGAAAGAGGGGAGGGGGATGCAGGGAGGCACCCGTGTTTAATACTGCAGTGCAGCCCTCTGCAGAGCGGGAGGAAATGTCTAAATCGGTTCCTGTCAGATGTAGGCGTTAAGCCACGTTCACCCTCTGTGCAGGCTGTACATCCCAACTTCTCCAGCCAAAAGCTGGCCCCTGATCTTCCTCTATTCTCCCCCATAAAATCTATTATTAGGGAGAAGGGGAGAGAGAGACAGAGAGAGAGAGATGTCATGGAAAAAAAATCAGTCAAAACATACCAGCTACTGCTTCCCTCTGCATTTGCATCTCAGCCTCATTATGTCACCTGAACAATAGGAATTCTCCCGGTCTATTTTAAGGTGGCAGCTGCCTGGAAAGCTCCAAATCTGACATTCTCTGTGTGGAACCCCAGGGAAATAAAGTTGCTTCAGGTTTCCTATAAATACTTCTTCAACCAATATGAGACTAACAATGCCTGTCCCAAAGCTTGATGTTGCAATAAACAGGGCTGGAGCACAGCTTTGGGAAGAACCTGACACAAGTTTTATTTCAGAAGGAAACATGCAAACTTGGAATCTGGCCTGAGAACTTGAAGCGATGCGGATGAGTTTTACCCTAAAGATTATAGTCAGATATTATATATCCTTCAGGTCAGTCCCAGTGATTCCCTCTCAAATCCCATGGATGTCCAGTTCAGCCAGATCAGGATGAGCTGGAATCACAAATCATTTTAATCACAAATTGCAACTGCAGCCTCCTTGGGAAGGTTGGCTGAAGTTATTCTGTGAGGACACATCAAAGCATCTTTGTTAGCAGCTTTGACCAATCAGGAAAATAAAATGAGAATTTTCCAGGAAAAGCTTTTAAGAACATATGTTCCTCTTGAGGCCCAGGCACACTCCTCAGAGAAAGGCTGTCCCCAGGAAGGATAGGGGTCCCAAACCTCTCAGCCAAAAATTATGCAGAGGAGCTCTGGCAAAAGCCAAGAAAGCAGGCAGGACCATATCTCCAGGCCACAGTGATTCCGTGGGAGTCCAGCCCACTCTTCTTTTGCTCCCAGGTAATAAATAATTTGCAGGCTGCCAAGTTCTGCTTCAGGTTTCACTCCCCAACATTCCTAGATGCTGAAACTCCCACAGTCTCTCTTGCGCTGTCAGAAAATAGCTCTTCATTAAAACACAGGGTTGCTAAGGTATGGCATGTGGTATATCCCCAGCCATTAATATTTCTGAAACACAGACCTTGACTATTAGAATGGGCACATCTCCCTGCAGAGCTGATGACGGGGGAAGGGACGTGCAGATGCCCCCAGGAGGTGAGCTGGCACTGAGCTGGATTCATGCCATGCCATGAGGGTCAGCTCCCAGATGCTTTTGGAAGGGAGTGCAACAGTGTTTTTTGAACAGCAGAAATCTTTAAAATAGAGCTGATGTGTGAAACACTAAGGCTTTGCAGAGAATCTGGATTTATCCACACACACATGAAACAAGACATGTAGTAGACATTTGACAGTGGCTGGCATTCCTCTCTGAGGTCTGGCCACAAAAAATATCAGAGGAGCACAAAATACCCCTCTATAAAAAAAGATACTGAAAGGAGCATGCAAGGCAATGCACTGTCTGTGGATACACACTGCAGTGCCCAGCTGCAGCATTCTCTTTTGTTTTGTTTCCTAGGCTGAGGAAGGGAAATAATGGTATCTCTATTCAGGGGTCCCTGTCACTGCTCGCTTCACCTCTGTGGAAATTAATTTTGCCACCTCTATCACACCCCACCGGCTGCAGCCAGGGCAGCTTGGGATTTTCTTAAAGGTGAGCTGGGGATGGTTATCAGGTACGATCAAAGCAGCCTAGTCAGAAGTACTGCATTTGTTGAGGGAGCAATGGAAAGGACCCTACATTAATCTTAAAGACATCCAGGATCGGTTTCAAAACAGAAAGGTGGAATGTCTGTTGAGGACCTTTTCTTGAGGCTCTGGCACTTTTCGCACCAATCCTACCTAGAAAAAAAAGGAGTCAATAAGACCTCTGAACCCCACTTGATCTAGCAAGAAATAACATGGATTTGGTAAGGTAGAAGGAGGATGGAGAGAACAGCCAAAGCCAAGAAAATAAAGTATATGATGGGTTTGGTGAAGGTTGGAGTGGGTGGGAAAACAGTGAGCAAAAGGTCTTCTAGAAAAAGGATAGTAGCTTGGAAGGATGTCACAGCTTGTGATGAACAGATGGAGACAAAAGACAGAAGCAAAGGCAGGGAAGAAATTAAGATGGCAGCTCACCAAATATGTTTATCTAAGAGGACTTAAAAGGAATCCATCTGAAAGGTGACTGAAAAAATTACACCATTTCATTGCCTTTTAATTCAGCACCAGTCTAAGCCTTGCCATGAGGCCCAACTGAGATAATATTTGGAATTGTACTGCCTGCAAGGCTGAAAGAAATGATTTAGTGTTTTTATAACAAGTGTTTTATTCTGATCCTCTGTCTGAAGAAGACGGGAAGATTTACAGGCAACAGCAAAGTCACACAACACTCTAAGGAACAGGTGTAAAGAAGGTATTCTTTAGGGAAGAGGTGCTTACGAGCATGCTTCAGGAGACTGGTAATCTCAGCACGTGTGCACTATGTCAAGTGAAACCAAAACCCACCAGTTACTATGATTACATTTCTATTCTATATAATTCCTCTCTATAGATATATACATATTCATATACACAGAAATATATATATATATATATTTCTACTCATACCAAACCTGTAGGGTGTTAGTAGCTGCAATGAAGTCAGCACGTGTCAAGAGAAAAAACAGTATAAAGGCGAGAAGAATCAGGTCCAGAGTCTTTCAAAAACAGATTATTTGGCAGGTAATCAATGCTTGAAAAGGTCACTGAACTAAGCCACTTCTAAGGCAATACTGTGAACAATTTTACAATGTTCAAAGATGGACAAAAGCATGTGCCTCCGACAGATTTTGCAAAACTGCCCATTGAAGACAAGAAAAACCAGAAGTATGTGTGAAACCTGAAAGGACATATCAAAGCACAGTAAATGAAAGAAAAAAACCCATAGTTTTCCATTCCCTTGTCCAAATTGATTCACTTGTTGGCAGCTGGGCTCTCTTCTCTGTTGAACTGAAGTGGCTGTGCAATAAATGACTCCTAAATTAAGGCTGCTTGGCACTTGCCAACACACAGCTCTTTTCAGCTGGCTATGATTTTGCTTACAAAGCATTACACAGTTGAAGTTTTCCCTCCTGGAGGTCTGCGTCAGGATAGGTTATTGTGTTCTAAAATAGTTCCCCTAGAAACAGGCGTTTCTGAAAACCAGGCTCAGGGGATTTACAGGATTCTGCCCTTTTAAAACAGAGTGTCCGATTACTTCGTTAAGAAGCTGTGACACAACACTCTGGAGCTGGGCCTTGAAATTTGGTAGGGTTTTCACTCCAGCAGACGCCTTTTGCCTTTACCTGTGTGTCTGTGTCTGCACAGGGGTGTGCAGTGTCCATCTCAGCTCCTCGGACACCCCGGGTGCCAGCCGCACGCAGCAGGGATGAGCAGAGCCTTCTCCAGACCGGCTCCTGCTGAGCATCAGTGCCAGCGGGGCAGGAACGGGGAACAGCAGGATCGCTTCGTGAGTGCGCGCGTGTTCTTCACGCCTCCCCGGCAGCACGGAGGGGCAGGGATAAAAACCCGATTTCTGAAGCAGCGCCGCCGTGCCTCGCTGCCAGCAGTGTGCTGGCAAGGCTGTGCGTGCTGCTTGCGTGACAGCCCGGTGAGTCAGACCGGCAGGAGCCGCTCCGTGCCCCCGGTTCACCACACGGCCACGGCACCACGCGCGGTCACCGCCGGGGTGAGGAGGAGCCCGCGGCGAGAGCGGAGCCCGGCCCCAGAACCGCAGCCTTTGGTGCCGTGCGGGGGGGAACGAGGTCACCGGCTGAAAACCCAGCAGGGATGCAAGGAGCAGGGCAGCAAGGAGGGAGAGGAGCCAGCGGTAGTGCGGGGAGGTGACGAGCGGCGAAAGCGCAGACTGCAGGAGGAACAAAGCACATCGGGGCTGCAGAGAACAGGGAGAGAAGGGATCAAAAAGGAGGAGACAGATAAAGGAGCCAGTGATGAGCGTCACCTTCCCCACGGCACCTGGAGCCGATATCTAAGTATCAACACTGCCGGCAAGTAACAGCAAAACCTCTGGCAGAGCATCCTTCTCTGCCTTTGCTTTCCCCTCACTTCCTGTGGCAAACATCCCCCAGCTTCTCTGTCAGCCTTTTGACATAAAACTACGAATGCTGTTGAAATGGGGGAAACGGCTTTGTGTCTATTTTTAGGAATAACATTGGAATTTTATGTCCTAAATTTGCACTGGACTGACTGTTAAAAGCTGTTGTTCTTCTGTGCCTCCGGTTTGTTTTGACAGGCGGCCAAAGCTTCCGGAAGGCTTGAGCTTACCTGCAGCTAGACAGAGCGAATGAAGCAGGGTGAGATGGGCAGCAAGCTACCTCCCCCTGCTCCGCCCTTTCCCAGGAATGTGGCACGTGAATCATGGTGCAGCTCTCTCCTTGACAAGGGGCATGCATGGAGCAGGAACCTTCCCAAGCTCAGGAGCCTGGAAGCAAGAGTCAGTTAGGCAGCCTGGATGGGACATACAGCGTAATTTTCATCTTCCCATCTCTTCCTCCAGAGTCCTACATGGAGCAGGAAATTCACCAACTCCAGGCATCAGAAGGGGAAAAATAAAAACCCCAACCAAAACAAAACCCCCCCACAACCCTGTCGGCCAAACCAGAACTAGCATACAAACTGAAAATAAAATTCCCCATCCCATACTAAAACTTTACATCAAATGAAAACCTCTAAAGCCTTTGTCTGTCATCTGCTCAGCTTTCTTCACTGAAAAGCTTCCTCCAGCTGCTGGTTAAGCAGCAGTCAGCCCTGGAGCTTAAGTAGTAATGGTTACTGCACCAAACGGGGTTTCCAGTTCAAATCCCAGTCATGAAGAAGCCAGCAATTACAAATACTTAATCTTAGTTGCTTTGAATTTTGCCACTCAAACGCACATCAGAAAGTTCATTTTCAAATTGCCTTTAGAAACAAAATTAATAAGAAGTCCAGCAGTCCGGAGTTAGGAATGGTGGGATGGAGGCTGTAGCTACAAGTTCAATGCATACCTTATAAAAAGGTGATGATGGTGTCACCCTGGCTTTTGTGATCACACAACACTTTCATCCCCAACGGCACAGATGCAGGGACAGGATAACCATGTGCTACCCAATCCACTGGAAACCTGGCATTTTTCAAGTGTTCTACTTCTGTGACCTAAATCGTATCTCTCTAATGTTCTCTCAGCTACAATAAGAAATCCCGCTGAGGAACTTCATCCCGAGAATGAACTCTCATTGAGTACATCACTAAGCTAATCCCTCCTCGGCAGGAAGACATGGAACAGACAATCCGTGGATCCCTCTGAGCTGCGACAACTAATCCACTGTACTGGTACAGTATAGGATAGTGGAAGTGACTGTCTAATATTGCCAAAAGCAGGCACTTCCCCAAGTCCTTAAGCTGCACTAATTCTGCAGGGAAGGTGCAACAATCACTACAGAGCAGACCAAAGACAATAAAAATGGGTAGGATGGGGAGAAAGATCTGCTGGCCAAATACTGACAGCAGCATCACCACAGGGGCTCTCTCTGCACTCTGTCCATGGGATGCACCTGAGTTCTTGCCACCAAACTCAGAGCATCCCACCTTTCTGACTGTGCACATGTGCCAAGATCTGCCCCTGAAAGATAACAAATGTCCTCTTCCTTTTATACTCACCATATAGCTGTGCCTGGAATATTAGTTTTCCAGCTCTTCTAAGGACATAGGGTTGTTGTGTCTAAAGACATCTGAAAGCCACCACGCAGTTCTTTGGCTAGGCAGCCTTGTATGAGCCACTCTGCTTTGTGTTCCCCTGGTAGAATGGGGATCTCCCTACTCCACTATGTCTATTGCAAGATCTGCCATTAGTGTGCTAACAACTATGGCATGCAGTCTGTTGTAATCCAGTAAACTTACTGTTTCAAACACCTGTAAATGTTTGCAACAGTCCAATCAAATGCTTACAAAAGGACAAAGCAAAATCCCATATCTAAACATCCCCAAGTCCCAGAGGGAAACAGCACTGGATCTTGATGTCAGGCAAGCACACATCTCTCTCCTGGGCAGAGTCCAAATCCAAGATCTGAACACCCTTCTCACTCCCATCTACCCCTCATGCTTAGGAAATGCAAATTATTACCACAGTCTTTTGTTCTTTCTCCTACTTTTACTTCTATAAAAAATGCAAGTTCCTGATAGTATTAAATGCTTTGGATAATGAGAACAAAAAGAGAGTCTACTTTGAAGGACAAATACCTTCCAGCTGCCTTCATCCAAACACAACACAGAGCCTGTACCAAAGTTAGCCCTGGTTCTGCACTTCCCACTCCACTGTTCATCAGGGGACCTTAGATCCTCTACAATGCCTGAGTGATTTCCACTTTCCCAGACCCACACAAGGCAAAAAGAAAAGGTGCAAGCTTACCTCTAGAATTTCTCCCACCTCTGCTGCTTCAGAGCGACCGGTTTAGTTAAGACTTGAATTACACACACACAGACACACTTTCACCCGGGTTTCTCCTCCACATCCTAACTCTCATTGCAGGGAGTTTTTTGGCCGTATCTTAGACAAGCACTGGGGTTTATTTTTGCAGGAACAAGTAAAACAGGAACACAGCCGCCCCTTCCAAGTGAACAGCACACAGAGCAGTCTGTGCTAAATTGTATTTCAGGTCCTTCAGAGAGAAATGCCATGTTTAAGAGGCACAGACTGCTGTCTCCTAGTCACCTCCTTTTTAAAAGGAGGACCTGCAATGCAAACTTAAGCAAATCACACTTAAAATAGCACCAGAAGGAAGGAGATGCAGCACAGCAATGGAAGTGTTCTGTGAATGGTGTGAATGAGGTGGTCCTTCACATCACCTCTACCCAGAGTAGGATGTTCTGCCAAGCCTCATTCCCAAACAACCTCTGCCTAGACCAGGGGATGAGAGATGATAAAGTCAATAATATTCTGCCAGTAGGGAAGGAAGTTAAAAAGGTAGCAGCAGCCTGGTAGCAGTTTTACTGAGATCACAGAAATCCATTCAAGTCAGAACAACACTCAGTAAACAAAAGGCAGCAAGGCAAATGTGAGATTTCTTCCCTTACACTTTCCTACGTGTACCAGAAATTCTTATACGAGAGAGGTAGGGAAGGAAGTAACTATGAGGCCAGGAAGAGCTCCACACTTGCAGAAACCAGGCTTGTCAGCAGCTGTTGAATGCCTTTGCCACGTAACACATAATGAGACAGAGAGGAGCTCATTTTCTTTGGTTGTATTTCAGATTTCCTGCAAGAAGAAAAAAGCTGGCACAGGAACATTATCAACCAGGTCATACTCCTCCTCACTGCTCAAAGCAATCTTTTGAAGTTTTGGGGCAATTTTAACTCCAGGTTACGAAGAGAGGGGCCTCAAAAGTGCTTAGTTCTTTTAAGTCCTGCAAAACCAGGATTGAAGAGTGCCTTATCAGTGCCCCAAGCAAAATTAAAAGATAGAAGCATTTCATCCTTGTCAAGCATCAGGCAGTCTGCAAAGCTCTCGAGATCCACAGGAAAACCAAGCTTCACTGGATTTTTAAAATTTATTGTTGTTCTAAGTGAAGGCAGGCCCAAGAAGGAAACAAAACACACTATTTCTGGCTTTTGCAGAATGGTACTGAAGTATCACAGCTTGTGTTTCTTGTCTAAAATAGGGTTCATCAACCAGCTAGCCACTTCCACACTAATGCCAGAAGCCTCCCATCCTTGTACCTGGCAATTGTGCCCTGAACTGCAGCTTCACCTGTTCCTTACCTGTTCATCCACTGATGATCTGCTGACTTTTTTTCCTACAGCTCCGGCAGAAATCTCTAGGGACAAGCTTGCCCTGTAAGAATAAGGCTGTGACAGTGACCACAGCCAATCCCAGAGCCTTGTGCAAGGCCCCTTCTTCTAACAGAGCCATGAGACATGCATGTCATTTCAAAAGTTCTTCTAACATCCCTGGAGAGCATAAGTAAAATGCTTTTACACTCCACAAACACACCATCCATTCTTTTCCTCTTCCCAAAGCTGTGTTTTGCTGAAATGGTAGCAAGGAAGTATTTCAGTTTTGAGTACACCCACAGGATGAGATCACAGCATGGGTGACATGAACTCTAATCCAGCTCACATCATGCAAATGTCACAGCGCCACTGCTGGCCCAAGCTGCAGCCTTCGAGCACAGATTCTGAGTCTCCAGGAACGCACGGCGCAGTCTGTTGTGCACTGCAATTTCCTTGCTACCTTCTTTACCTCAGGCACCACCACATGCCAAGCAAAAGATCACTGTAGTGGCACATTTTCCAGTGCCAGCCCTTGTCTGAGCATCCCAGGCTACTGCACTACTACAAAATTGCAGCTGATGCCAAATAGCAATGTCTCCTCTGTCTCTAGATGTGCTGTAACCAATGGCCTTGTTCCCTACAGATAAGTTATCTGTGTTCACACACCAAGTGTCTCAAGGAGGAGTAGCCAAAATATAGGAGGCTAAACTCTCCCAGAGCCATCCAAAGTGATACAGGAGGGAACAGCATGTAAGCTGAAACAGCAAGCCAAAGTCTACTGTTTTAAAGCTGCAGAGGACTTGCTCAACTTTCATGGGATTTTTAAGAATTCGCCTCACATGTGTTTTTCAAATCAAAGGCTTTGTGAAAAGTAATTTTTAGCATCTCACACCAACATTCTACCAAAATGGTCTTAATATAAGTTAGAATAAGCACCCCAGTCTCCATCACACCAATAGAATGATCCTCACATCTCGGTTCTTCAGCTACAGCTTTAGAAGTTGACCAGCTGCTAGCAGGTTTCTGCTTAACATTTGAACACAAAAGTCACAGATATCCAGATACACAATACCAAATTCCTTAATTCCAAAGCCATTTCAGAAGCCAAAACCTCAAGTTTCTTCAGAAGGTGGATTTTTGCTTAGCTTGCTGTCTTTTCAAAGTCATGGAAAGACATTTGGCACCCAGAATTACATTAAATGAGACATTTCCTGTTTTCTCTTTAAGAGGAGTAAATTGAAGGCTTTCAGGTGTCCAAGTGGTATGCATGAAGCTCTACTTGGCACCTTCCAAAATCAACAGAACTCTTTTGCCACCTATACGAAGAGAGATGCTCTTTGTCACTGTGCTGCAGAAACTTGGCACAATGAACGAAAGATGGGTTATGTGACTTGGCTGACAGACTCTAGGAAAATAACTCTAAAAGGACAGCAAAGACCAGTTCAGGACAAAACATACTTTATTGTACTGTAATGTCAGAAGTACAAGAAAAGTACTGCAGAGAACCATGCTAATGGCGCTTCCAGGGTCTGTGAAGGACAGAAGTACAAGGTAATGGGGTACTACTGTACTCAGTGCAAAAACTGATTCATTTGAGGCACAAGTACACTATTGTTTAAGCAGCTTGATTCAAGCACAGCTCTGGTATGTGATCTACTCTGTTTTCTTTCTATGTGACATTTCTAGAACAAAGCTACCTTTACATGAAAGAGGCAGTCGATTCAAGTCAGGGGTGTCCAATTTGCCACTGGGCAACCACAAAAAATTAAGAAAAATACTCTGCATAGTCACCCTCCTCATCTTAGTTTCAGATATGGAGCTGTGTCTAGATAATAAAAGTTATTCTGAAAGGTCAGAACCCAGATCTGTTTGGTTGGGTGGAGTTCCCCCCCTTTCCTACGTCTGTGGGTAACTTATTTCACATTAACCACAATTTATCCAATAAGAAAAAAAAACCACAACCAACTCATATCTTGGATAAGAAATCATACATATCTAACATTCAAATAAATTTCAGCCCTTGAGATCTTAACTTATGGCTTAAGACACAACGAAAGTGTTTGGGCACCCTTGAGTTAAGTTAATGAAGAGCATTTTTACTAAAAAGGCAAGCAAGATCACTGTTTTAAACAGAGCTGACCTCTACAAGAACAAAGCAGGAATCCAAGTCACTAGTTACTACTAGGCTGACATGTACTGCTGCCCAGAAAGATAAAAATGTAACATCACAATGAAAAGGTTCAACAAAGTTGAAAGATAAAGGTTTCAACACCAGAAGCAGCATTTGAAAACAAGCTGTTTAAGTTAATCTTTTCAAGAGACGCAGATTGCATAACTCTAGGCATGAACAAACATGCTGGCAATCTTCTCCTTTTACACAGCAGCTGTGTTTAACATAGGAAGTTCTGGGTTTAAAGAAAGCTACTTGAAGAAGAATTAAGATTTGCAATTCCCTGTCTAACTTAATGAGATTAGTAGAGAAACGAAAAAAAAAAATGACTACTGAAATAGTAGTTTCTCAGTGGATCCCTATCATTACAAACACAGCTGGATTTGTAAGCAATGCAAGACTAAACAGACAGCTATTACTTTATATTATTACTATGCTCATAAGTTACATCTGTTAAAGTTAAAAAAAGCCAAGCAGTTTTGCCCTATTTCAAGAATAGTTTCCAATTAACACCAGTTTACATGGTGAATGGGACTTCACGAATAAACAAGGAATGGTGACATCTTTGGGTCAAGAATGACGAGAAAGAATGGGCTCTGTGCTACCAATCAACCTCAACAAGAATATGGCACATGGGCCAGCCCAAGCCGTACCAACACTGAACCTTTAGCACTCAGCACAAATTCGGATCTCTTTACTTTAGCTAGCAAACCAGGTGAAAAGGCTGGGTAAAAAAAACCAACAAAACCCCAAAAACCTAACTAAAAACTTAAGCCAAAAGTTGGAATATATTTTTAAAAAAACATCCGTAGTTTTAAAATAACTTGATACTGACATCAGTTTGTGCAAACTAAAAAAAACCTCATTGAATTTCTCTCCAACGAAAGACAAATCCTGCAAATATTTTCCTTTTAGCCCACCGTATCTGAAGATACAATCTCAAATCTAACAGATGTAAATGAAAGAGAGAAAAAGTTACAGCATCTGAACAACATTCTTTCTACAAACAGCTGCTGGAGGGAAAGTAAAATATAAAAGGAATAAAGAAAGGAAGGCTCCATCTGAAATATTCTCACAATCTTTCCCACTCTGTAGTCCATGAATCCGACTCTGATGCTAAGGTGACAGTGTATGTAAGCAGATTTTTTTGTTGATTTTATTATATTTGAGTTTCAATTGCAGAGAACCTGAGAAGAGACCGGAACCTCTTCAGGAATTGTCGGATGGAACATGCTCCTCGAAGCCTTCGCTCTCCCGGACCAAGGCTCTTTCCAGGATAACGCGGCCTTCCTTGTAGCGCTGGCTGTCTTCAGTGGCAAACTCATAGATCCAGCCCAGTTTGCTGTTGCAGTTCTTGCAGCTCACGTCCCGAACCATGTGGCGGCCAGTGAGCATGACCCGGTCCTGAACTTCACTGTACTGCAGATTTACCACCTGGGACAAACACACAGCGCACAGGGAACACAAAGGATTAGTCTGCCTACAGAACCCTGGTAAATGACTTATCAGCGTGTTAGAAGGAAACAGCCTGTGGCACTGCACGTGAACTGAAAACTGCAGTGTAAAAAATCCCCTTCTTGAGAAGGTAACACCTTAAAGATGTGCTTCGCAATGATGTAAAACCCTCACATTTTAACTGAGAGACATGAATTGCTATCACAAAATGTGCAAAAGTGCGGGTTCAACTGTGGGTGAGAAACTCCCAGTGAACAGCTTGTAAATTTATATTAATCCAGTTGTAATGTATGTAACCCATTTCTAGCAGCTGATGTGATCACCAGTTCCCAGAACTCAGAACCAAAATATTAAAAGAGGTCCTTCTTTAAAAATCTTGTGGTGATTTTGAAGTAATTATCTAAGAAAAAGCCAGGGTCAGTGGCTGAGAAGGTATGTATCAAACATGCACCTTTTTGTGTGCTGTACCAGCAGTTTAAAATAGACTTTTAACTTCTTTTGCAGCACCACCACAAAACCAGGATGTGTAAATCGTTGAAAAGTTGATGTCAGAATTATATCCAAACTGCTGATATGCAGATTCTAAAAGATGGGACTGCACTGCCTTCTCAGCTTTCCACCTGACTGCTTCAGATGTACAGCTCCTGACTGCAGAAGTGCAATACCTCAAACTGCTGTGATTAAACCCTACTATTTAACATGAAAAAAATTTGAACCCCGGGATCCAGTGGAGGGATGAGGAAGAAATCTCTCACTACTGTCAAGATTCAGGATACCAGAAGCAAAACACAGTTAAGACATTACTGATGCCTGTATCGACTCTGCCCATGGCCAAACGGCTTACAAGAAAAAAAAACCTAAAATACACCAAGGATTATATGACCAGGAACTTTGTGAGAAAGCAAAGGACAATCACAATTTTTTCAATTAATCTAATGGATAAGTCCTTAAGGAAGGTTCATAAATAATCCTACAATTCAGTCAAAAGTTATGACTTCTGTATTTCAATCTATTGAATCTGATCAATTAAAAACTATTAAACTAGAGTATTAGTGCCTGTAAGAGATTGTGGTTGATTGTGGCAGCTTAAGTTGCCAGACTCCTGTTAGCTTAAATACATTTCAGAAATTAAACAGAATATTATCTAGACTTTTTTTTTTTAACTGCATAAAAGCGAAAACACCTTTGAAACTCTTTGACAGACACTAGATACTCTCAGAGTGAATCTGAGATTCATATTACAGAAGTCTCGAAAGTTAAAACTCCATCAATTTTGGCCTGATGCCTCTCTATATACACAGTCTTCTTTATAGTCTTCCAGTATTGCAGACAAAACTAATTTAGGTTAAGTTTTCTATCAACAGTAAACATCAAATTTGACGTTCAAAGACAGTTGAACAAAATAAAAATAAAATAGTAATTACACAACACTTTAGCCAAGAAGTTTTTCGATCTCATGACAGATTCCTATCCCACAAACTCATTTTTCAGAAGTAAACAGCAGTTTTTCCAGCTTCTTACCAACCTTGTTAAAAAGAAAGGCCCTTCCCGTGGCCCCTGTAAAGCGAGTGGAGATGAGCTCGGAGCGGTTGGTCAGAATTGTGTCGCAGTTTGCGCAGGAGAACAGGCGAGTGCCACCAATATGATCCAAAAAAATTCTTCCCATTTTTAGAACTTATGTAAGTTTATACTCAAGACCTGAAAGCAAAAAGAAACATCATATATATGTCAAAAAAGCATTACAGCACAAAAATGTAAACCCCATCCCATATATATGGCAGAATATTCTTCAAACCAATTCAGCTAATGATTGCTCAAAGTCATTCCTTTGCTGGGGAATTACTGAACTTACAGTCTGCCTTCACCCTTGCATCAAGACAAGTTCTTTCCCAAAGTGACCATTTTACCAGTAACATGGCTTAAATACAAACTAAGTACATTAGGTGAGGAAAACATGAACTGAAACCTTTAAAATACAGTTCAGACCTTTCCAGACGCCCTACTGGCCCCTACTGTTCTTAAACTCAGAGGCTTCCACTTCCTTTAATACAATACTGAAATTCCATTTCAGTACATTCCCATCAACTCACTCATCTTAGTCAGCACTAAGAAATGAAGCTCTGAGAATTACACTGAGTCACCAAGACAATTATAGCTTAATTTTCCCAAGTCACCCCCACTTTTTATAATACATATTTATTATGTCACTTCCCCATAGCTTTGCACAATTTATGACACACAATCACACACCGCCACCACCCAGAATGCTGGTATAGCAGCCTGGCTTGCTGTATTTGACTTGACACTTCTTGGTTTCGTATACACACCAACCTAGGAAAGGTTTGGATGCTATTTCACATAATAAACAACCCACACAGTCTTTACACCAGACAGTTTTATATGCAAGTGTTTAAAGCTGTCTAATCCAAATACAAAATACTGTGTCATTTATCCAAGCTTCATCACTAATATACCTGAGCAACTCCAATGAGCAAAAAACCAGAGCATAAAAACTTTATAGGAGATGACCAGCAGTGCCTGATAAATCAGCCTCTTCACTGCTTAGGAAAATTAAAGTGTCTAACCAACTTCACATCAACTAATATAAATTACTCAAAGTTAACTAGTGAGTAGGCACAGAACATATAGCTGAAAACCTAAATCACGAAGGATGATATAACATGACAAAGGAATTGAATTATGATGTTATTTCTCTTTCAACTGCAGAGGTTTTATGACTAAACATCTATAGTTAAACAAGTTAAATGTACCTCCATTTTTGCTTCAGATGTGGAATCAGAAAATGTCTTGTGTCTGCTTTTGTCATGCAGAGCAATGCGAAGTAAATCTGACACACTGCAGTATTAGAATTGTGTGGGTTTAATTTTCAGAGCAGGAGACTGTTCCGTTCATAGAAAATCAATCAAATCTTGTGCTCATCTAATTGAATATTCTAAGTTAAACACCATTAAGAAGAACAAATAGCTAATTTAAACTCATTTCAAGTTTTAGGGGATCAGTTTCTTAAAGCCTACACTTGGTGTGCACAAAGCAAATGGACTAAAACTTGCACCTGCACACACAGAGTTTAACACATCATTTTTACACGTAAAAATCAGAAGTCACTGACATAATGATTTTTTTTCCAATTGCTTTATTTCATACTTTGTTTTCTTACAATGCATGGTAACAAAAAGGTTTCCTAATACTGAACAGAGTGATTTTAGATCAGGTTCCTTACCTTCAGATTTTTCAAATCACTATTCATCTTCTGTATCCCATCTGAAGGATACATAAAAATTAAAAGCAATGACTCTTCCTTTTAAAGGTGATATAATACACATTTCTCTTCTTCAAAGGATAAATAAAACAGGTCTGAGTGTTAAAGGTGGGACTCCACTCAAAATACAGAAAGCATTTTCATTAGATTTCTCTAAGCTTTATACCTTTCTAATAGGCCTTTATCTTCCACAGCAAGCAAAGGCAAAAAAAAAAATTAAAATGAGAATAGTGACAGAATGAAGGAAAATCAACAGAAAGTAAGTGTGAATAAACAAGTAGCAGTCAAAGTCTCCAGCCAGAAGGAACCACAAATACAAGCAATTAAGGCAATTGTAACAGATATGCCCATAAGGCACTTGGCCTAGGTCCATGTGCCATCCTTACTAATTTTGGATAATGTTATATTTGTGCTGATTGTATTGTGGATTCAAAACAATTAATTGATCGTAAGTTACAGTAAATGTGGAACCAGCATCCAAAGGGGTGTTTCTTTCAGGGTGTCATGGGTTAATCCAGTTTAAAGTTTTTAGATGAGAGAGAGAGAGAGAAAGCTTTTCTCAATGCTCACCCTGTCAGTATTTTTAGAAGCTAACATAAAATAAATCCAAACCCATCCCTATCTCACCGAGAGCAACACAAACGTGGAGCTTGGTGGCCAGAACAGACCCTTGACACAGACTGACCCTGCACAGCACAACATTTTGAAAAATGTGCCTAAACCCTTCAAATGCAATGCATCACTTGCCTAAAATCATAATTCTTGTCAGTCCCTCAGAAAAGCAGTAACCCAGAGACACTAAAAATGAAAATTAAATACTTCAGAAGGGAGCACGAGTGCAATTCTTACAAGCAACTTAGAAGTCTCAGCAACATACAAATGTATTAGTTCTGGATATGGCATTATGGCATGGACTGAAGTCTTGAGTCCCAAAGATATCAAACATTAAAATAAATGCATAAATACATATCTTCAAAGACTTAAGGCTGGAAAATCTGCCTAGTAATACAAGGCCTAAAATCCTCAATTATTTATGTCACCTTAAAGAGCTGCAAGTAACCTAAAGTTGCAGCAAAATCTAACAAACCAACTGGTACCAGAACATATTTTTTCAGAATACAGTGCATAAGGAAATGTATATTCTTCAAATGATACACATTTAAAAATTCAGAAAATTAAATTCTACAGTCAGCACCGTAACAGTCAAAACAATGTAGATTCTGCATGTTTTCTTAAGAAACTGCCAAAATATTGTAACCTTACTAGAGTATCTAACTTTGAAAAAGTAACCTCTACACTGAACTACCACCTGGTAGACTTCAGTGAAAATCCATCACCCCCTACAGCTATTTCAGTCCTCAGTTCTGACTCTTGAATTCAGTGCATTTGTAAGGGTCCAGCTGAAGCATTATAAAACTAGTCACCTTATATTAATCTTTATGTTACTGCTCACAGTAGTAAAAAGTAGGATAAAAAATGCAAAATGACTGCCAGTAATGCAGACTTAAAATGCCACACTTTACCATGAATTTTCTAAAAAACCCAAATGGAAATTTTGCTTTTTTTCTCTCCTGTAAGCTAGAGAAGCTAATTTCAACTTGGAATCATTTTACGCTCTCCCCTCTCTTTTTCTTCCCCCAAGCTAAAAACACAGCATTCACTTATAAGACCAAATCAGAAGGTATTTGCTGTGGATAAAGATTCCTCTCTCCTTATGTAAGGATCCTGAATCCTGTAGGGTATACTTACTGCACAGAGGAAAAAACACAGCACAACAGAGCAAGGGAAAGCAATTTTCCATTGCCCTCAGGCTCCTGCCCTGACAAAGTCACCCAAGTTAACCGTGCAGATTTTTTTCCTATAGTCTCACTACCAATCGAAAAGGTGCAGGCGTCTATTTATGTTCACACATGCATAAATGATCTGAAAAAGCCACTTATAGGCAGCTTTGATAGGCAGTGGGAGGGCTCTCCTAAATGAGGAGAAGCCAAAGAATTGTGAAACATAAAAGCATTTCTAAAACTTAAGATTCTCCAAACAGGGGGAGGAAAATGCAGTAAGTGCACTTGGCCATTCATCCACCGTTTACACTTAAAACCACCAAAAATAACTTCCACTGGTCCAGAGAACCAGTCAGGTTTCCTAGTGCTACTTACAGTCGCAGAAAGCAACAGTACTGTATGACACCAATTCCACCATGCTACCAGCAGAATTTTCAGAGGTAGAGGACAGGGATCTTAGTTATTCACAAAACCAAATGCTGAGGAAAGAACAGATTTTTGTTGGTCCATGATTTCACTTTTAAAATCAGCTAAGCATTCTTCACTGGGTATGTATCAGTGATAAAGTTCCAGTGCTCTTCATGCAAATTACCAAACACAAGTCATAATATTAAATGAATGGCTGCATTGTAAGAAAGGCAGACTTAGTTACTTTCACTAATGGATATAAAGTATTTACTGTTTGCCAAATGTCCCCAGTTCCAAGACAGGGGTACTTTCATGAACTGAGAGATGATGACACTGCCATTATTCAGCACCCAGACCACCCTCCTGAGAGGACCTTTAGGAGGGCAATCAATGATAGCTTGTATTACCTCGCAGGTCAGGCTTGCTCACAGTGCGTAGTTTTGACAGTACATTATTCTGGCAGCACAAACCTTGATACCACCTCTCAATCCTACTGTGAAAGACTTCCTCCCCACATGCTTTTCCCAGGGAGTGCATGGACAGACAGGAGACACAGGCACTGTGGCTGAGTGCTATAATGTGTATTCCCAGAGCAGTAGCTCCCAAACTTCCCAAACACTTTCAGCATTGATTTCAGCAACACTGAGCAACAACCATATCAAAGGCCTAATATTCAACAGCTTAAATTTGACCACTATCTGCACACACACCTGAAATCATCTGAAGCACCACTTGGTTGGTATTCATACTACCTCATCTGCCTACCTTCACAAGCAATAAAGAATGAAAAAGTAACACAAAGAATTATTTATTAACATTTTAAAAACTAACAGTCAGTGTTTTCTTGTCCTGGAATGCATCTCTTGAAGACACAGGACCGTCAACACTTGGGAGAGCCAGCAAGCACTTTCTCTATACACCCTGGACTGTGGATATTTCACAGGAGGAGCCTCAGTGTTGCTTCAGCACCATCTACTGCGTTCACATCTACAACAGAGAACAGCTGCTAGTTAAAGGACAAAAAACTGTGACAGCCTCTCTTTCACCATTTTACCAACTAAAAACATTTTCCTTTGTGAGCAAATAAGCACTCTCTACCCTTTAGAAAGGGTCATGCATTCCCCTCAGCACACTAAAACTTTCTCAAGGTGTACTTACCCTGGAACCAGGCTGAAACTTCATCATGGCATCTCAGGAACTGGGTTTCAGCTTCCTCTTCTCATCTCAGAGATTGACAAAAGAGGAAAGAGAATCCTTAGCACAGCTGCACAAGACCACACGTTAAAGAATCATTAAGCAAAAAATAAAACTTGCTCCTTACCTTCCCAGGTATCTCTGCTCACAGGTGGGGGTGCATCCAAAAATACACATGTGGTCAGTCTCTTAGAGGTCCGAGATTCAATGTTTGCCACCAACTTCGGCGACTGTCCAAGTAAACAGGGCCTGGCCTCTGCCTACATGCAGAATTGAAACCACCACATGTAGCCAAATGTGGAGAGAAACTGAACTGGAACAGCATACTGTGCTCTTTAGAACCATCCAGCTATTGTGGCAAACTGTAAAAGGAACTTAATACAGTCCAATGACAAAAGAGGCTTTGGCAAAGCAATGAAAGCTG
This sequence comes from Dryoscopus gambensis, assembly GCA_013389985.1. Classification (NCBI taxonomy): domain Eukaryota; kingdom Metazoa; phylum Chordata; class Aves; order Passeriformes; family Malaconotidae; genus Dryoscopus; species Dryoscopus gambensis. The sequence goes on from WEIT01021987.1 coordinate 157,001, forward strand.
TGCCCAGATGCAGGGCACAGCATCTGACTACAAGAGGCTGCTTTGCAGGATGAAAAAACCCTTGTGCAAGTCGCAGCAGTGTAATTTTGTATTGCAGGTTGCAGTAGTATCATTTCCTACTGCAAACTGGCTCTTTTCCTAGGTAAGGCGAGCACGGGGATACTGGCATTTAAATTTGTTACCGCCGTACCGGTGCCCTCAAACACTAATCCAGGGTATTTGTTTCACATCTACAGAGAGCAGAGCCACACAGATGGGTGCTTGTTTCTCATACAGTGCCCCTATCTCAGCATCTCCCACACAGTAACTTAAACCCTCACAATACTCTTGCTAGATAACATATGAAAGTATTAGTTTACAAATGGTATCAGACTCAGATTAATTTTCTTTCCCATCACTACACAGAGTCCAAAACCAGCAACTACACCCGTCTCCCTGCTTCTTTTTCCCTTCCTTTTCCTCCTGTCCCCCTCCTAATTCCTCCACTGTTTTTAAGAAAGCTGTAGTGCCTTGTTTTGTATTAAATTTATTCTTATAGCACTTAAGTAGTTGAGACAACTTTTGCCTATGAATCCATTCTTCAAGTTTCTGAAAGCTAAACTACACATTTCCTGTTTTCATTAATTTTAGCGCTGAAATGATACAAAACTTCATCCAAAAACATCACTGATTTCATTAGTCATTAAAAATAAAATCCAGTAAACAACCTTTTAAGAAATGGTGTCAAGACAACTATCATCCAAACCTCCAAACCAGCTACATCCAGCTGGCGGAAAGAGTGCTAATACACTAAGTGCACATCACTAAAAAATTTTATATTAATTAGAAAGGGCCTAAATATAGGTAAAGGCTCCAAAATTAGAGCTCACCTTGCTAACAAACATCCACAGTGTACAGGCATTTCATCTAACAAGTAATTTTTAAGTTAAATGTTGCTTACAGGAACTAGGTATTTCAGTGAGAGCTGAGCAACTCATGATTTCAACATAGGTCAAATGTTAGTAAACAAACATGAACCAATGACCTGACTTGGACAACATCCCTTCAAACTTGTGCCGATTACCATGTTAAATACAGATATATAAATATCAGCTCTCAGCTTGTGACAAGTAACAAATCCAGCTTGTCCCTGTCATCTTCTCTGCTGGGCTTTGAGATGCAATTTCATTTGTCCTCACACACTTGGCAACCACACCCGAAACTCACTTGTCATTATTAAAACCTATATACAAACAATAAGCTCTGCATCTCTTAAGTATTTCCGTAACTAAGGAAGTGAAAGTAGCAGATGACAGAAGCCTCCAAATAGTATTTCTAAAGACTGCTTTAGAAAAAGAGAGCAGCGCTTAAAACTGACAGTTTTGTTTGTCACACACGCGACTTGAATTCAGCCATCCAGATGAGGTTCTATATAAAATATATATATATAGGGTTATATATAGCAGTTGCATATAGTCACGTGAGGGAATGTTTACAACTAGGGAGCAAGTTCCCTCCCTTTCAGCCATCAGTCACAAACATTAGTTAAGCTAATGGTTAATCTAGAGCCATTAGCTGCTGACATCAAGAGTTGTTCAGCGATACCACTTTGGAAAGAGCCCTGCCCTGTTTCTCTCTCCTAAGACCGTGTGTACTTGCTTTGTTGTTCCCTCAGTCTAACCCTAAACCTGTATTTATTGTTTAGAGAAACCAAAGACAAATAATTTATTAAATTCTACGGCGGTATCAGTCCAAAACACGGCCTTTATTCTTAAATAAACACGCTGGATTAATCTAATCTACATCTGCTTGCCCAGTACAGCTGAAGGCTGTGCACAGAGTAACAAATGAAGCAAACAGGCAACAGCCTTCGCATTCCCTTTTGCTTAGGCTTAGAACCTTTCCCAGAGCGGAAAACCGCCGGCAGAATATTTCAGCTCCCTGGGAATCCATACTTCCAGGGGGAAAACCCCAGCCTAAGCGATAGCAGGCGAACGTGTCTCGCTGCTGAGCGAGCCGCCGGCACCTCCACAAAGCAAACAACCACGGCGGCCGGATCTGTGACAGCTCCCCGCGGGAGGCACCTGTCCGGCGGGGACCCGGGGCTGCTCCGCCGGCCAGCGCTCAGCAGGCAGCGCCTTCGCACGGGGCGAGGGGCGATGCGTCAGGCGGCG
>WEIT01021987.1:159982-254488 GCA_013389985.1 Dryoscopus gambensis
CGCCTCACGGCCGCGCCCGGCAGGGCGCGCCGGGTCACGGAGTCGCAGAATTACAGAATCGCAGAATTATAGAGTTATAGAATCGCAGAGTCACAGAATCATCGAGGCATCAAGGCTGGAAGAGACCTTTAGGATCATCCAGTCCGGTCGTCCACTCAGCACTACCACGGTAACCCCTAAATCACTGAACCACATCACCCAGCGCCGGGTCCAGAAGCCTCCTGAACATCTTCAGGGATGCTGACCTCCCTGGACAATCTATTCCAATGCCACACCACCCTAACGATGTTTTTGTCTAATCTGAATCTCCCCTGTGTCAGTTTAAGGCCATTTCCTCTGGTCCTGTCACTGCAGACATGTCAGAGGAGACCGGCCCTCACCTCCCTGCAGCCTCCTGCACGGTAATTGTGGAGAGCAGTAGGCTCTGCTCCAGGCTGAACAACCCCAGCTCCTTCAGCCATTCCTCACAAGATGTGTTTTCTAGACCCTTCACAAGCCTACTTGCCGTTTGTTGGACACACTCCAGCACCTCATTGTCCTTTTGAAAATGAGAGGATGAGAACAGAGCACAGTACTCTCACCATTGCTGGGGACAGGGGTCAGGGCAGTGCTCAGTGCTGCAGCTCAGGTGTTGGGGGGCCAGGGTCGGGGCCGGAGATGGTTGGAGATGGAGCCAGGCTTGGAGCCGCTGTCAGAGCCAAAGCTGGAGCCTTATGGCACTGCTCCGCCCTTCCCCATCTGCCAAGTCCCATTTCCCAGGCACCTGTCAGCCACTGCCCTGAGCCTGGTGCCCCCCACTCCCCCGTCTGCCTCTACCAGCCTCCCAGACCCCCTTGCCTCCCTCACAGCCCTGGCAGAGATGCCCACTATTGGGGGAGTCAAATGCCAGAGCCACATAACACCTCCCTGCATTCCTAGAGCACATTGCCATAGACCTGGCTGGGAGGAAGGGGGATCCTGTCTCCAGGCACCTTCATTCCCAAGGATTTGGCCTACCCCTGGCTGTGAGCTATGACATGCTATGGGACTCTGTGAGGCTTGGAGGCATAGAAAGGCACAGAGATGACGGTCAGCCACATACCCACCTCAGTGAAGCTGTGAGTCATGCTGCTTGCAGGCTTTCAGGCCATTCACATTGAAATCTTTGGGGGATACATTAAACTGCCCACTGTGGAGTTGAAAGATCAGAGGAGAATGAGGCAAAGTGTGGCCCCTCTTGGCCATTGTTTGCAAGAACTATCCGTTCCCTGCCAGTTTTAAGTGCTCACAGATTGCCTCCTTGGTAAATAGTGGTCTTGGACAAAATACAGTGAAAAAAATCCTTTTGAATTGTTGGTTATGAAAAAGAGATGCAAAAAGGTGTTCATTCCTTCTATGGGGCAAGCCATGCCATTTTAAGGATTCCTGTTCTAGAGGAAGAATTTTCATTCCTGGGTCTATCCATGTGGTATCACCAGAGGAGCTGCAGTTATGGCCGGAAGGAATAAGTCAGCAGGACTCTTCTGTCATTTCACACAGAGGCAAAGGGGCATCTCCGTGACTGTACAGCACACAGGACATGCTTACACACCCAGCTGTCCTTCAGCCTGTGTCTTTCGCATGGATTCTTTTATGAAAAGAAACGATGAGATAGAAGGATACACAGCAGCCTGTGGGTGGATAGACAGTCAGTGACAACTCAACATCAGTGTGCTAAGAACTGCTGTTTGCTTTGGACAGACCTCCAGAAAATCAGATCTCTTCAATATGGTCAGCTCTGGCCTGATCCTGAGCAGAGCTGAGCACTGACGTTTCTCACTGGCCTCTCATCAGCCTCTCTTTAGATCGTGCAAGGGGAGTGAAAGGTGTTAGAGCAGTCCATCAGACAGCAATCACCACTGAGTTAATGGCACAGGGACAGCAGAAGTACTGAGAATATTAGAAGGAAGCCATAAAACTGTGCCTGGGGTCCCATTTACCACCAGCAAATGGAGGAAATAGCTGGTCTAACATGCCCTGTTTGTTAACAGGCTGACCTGATCTGCTGCTGATCCTCAGTGGGTAACCAGGAGCTGTGTCCCTGGTGGATCTGCTCTGTCTTGTCATAGGAGCTATACAGTCTTACTCATCTCTGCACAGCTCCCGTGGAGATCACTATAAACAAAGCCAAAACAGAGCAGAAAGGGAGTCAAAGCAGGGGTGCTTTAGTCAGCACTGGTGACTGGGTCTTATCTGGGGCCCTGTGAGCTCACTGCTCAGCTCTGCTGCTGAGGCATCTGCACATCCTGGAGCAAGCCAGTTCTTCCTGCCTCATTTTCCCTCTGTAAAAGGGGGAGAGCAATGCTCCCTGCCTTACTGGGGGGGTTGCAGGTTTGCTTAAGTGTTCTTCTGCGGTCCGGGCATATGGAGGGGTTGTATGTCTGAATATTGCAATCATCACAATAATATTACCATGAAAACAAAGCAAAGCCCAAACCTGTGAATAGAATTAAATTCTCAGCAATAAGAAGGGTAGCTGTACCAATCAGAGAGAAACCAAATTGACCATGAGACAAGCAGAGAATGGATTAGCCTGTGCTTGACAGATGGTGCCAGGGACTGATGTTTTTATTTCCCTCGCAGAGGAGCTTAGAGGAAGGGGGGTAGGGGAGGGTGAGGTAGGGCACATTTAATAGAACAAAGCAGCAGGCTGTAGCAGCTCTGCTGCAAAACACTAAAAATACCAAAAGCAATTTCCAATTAGCTTGTAAGGGACATGCTACGTATCAGCTACAGGGTGAAAAACAGGATCAGCAGTATTGTACCACATGGCACTTTTAATTTTCAAAGCAGCCTGAAAACATTAATTAATTCTCCTCTGACATGGGGAAATGCAGTGCAGTCAGCAGTTTGTTCCTTTACTTCTTATGCCAGGTTTTGGGAAGGCCCTGGGCCTTTTCCACAGCTGATTCATATCACAATAGCTCAAATTACTCTGGAGGAGCCAGTCCTCTCTGTAGCAGTACTGAGCAAAAAAGGCTGTGTTAGATCTGGAACTTAATGAACCAGAGAAAGGGGCGATGCCCACACCCAACAGCCTTAGTAAGACCCACCTTTAATATTTGCCCCATCTAAAGCCATTTTTCAGTGCTGTGAGAGACTCCATAGAAACCATTTCAGGGAGAATTGGGTAACTGAGGAATCAATCACAATCTCAGACAGAACTGTGTAGTGAAACTCAAACGCCAACATATTGATCTAATTAAAACCTGTGACAAAACTTCAGTGGCATTCAGCAGGACCTGGGTACACCCCACTGAATGAGTGTCAGGGCTTGAGGGCTGCTTGTGCACGTCTTCTCTCTTTAAAAAAGAAAATGTTACAGCTCAGTGGCTTTTGCTCCTGCTCCGTCTCCAGAACCACTAATAACTTTTTGGTACACTTGTGGATTCCTGTGTGGCAAAGTCAAGCCTACCAAACCAGGCATGCCTGAGGTGGGACAATGATGCAGTGGGATTTTCCATTGCTGTTTCTTCCATGCCCAGGATTCCTGGCAGCAGAGAGGAGGCAGCTGAAATACAGAGCCAGGCTTGCAGGCTGTGATCTCTCTGGGAGACAGCGTGACTCCTTGCTGCCCCCTCTATGCCTTAGCTTTGCCTCGCATCAGAGGCTGGGTTCATCCCACGAGCTGCTCTTGTTATGTGGCAGTGGCTACTGATAGCCTGTGTTTTTCAGAGGAGGTGGTACAGCCTGCAGCTTCATTCTCATAAGGTAAGCCTACTGAGACACACAAAAATGTAATTGTCTTTCATTTGATATCACAAGCAGACACTTACTGCTTTTGGCTCACCTGAAAGCTGACACAGGCACAAGTGCTGCTTACAGATACTTTTTCAGATGGCTGTATTTTTGCCAGGGAAAATTATTTGTACAGTTAATCTCAACATCAAAAGATGAAGGTCAGTGGTGAAGCAGTCCCTCCATACCCTCTCCATAATGACAGAGCCGGTCTCATTACCCTGTCACCATACCTAGGTGTTTAAGTGTAAAACCCCAAAAGACCCAGGAGCCATATCAGAGAAAGTACTTAATGTCCAAAGAGGGACTTTGAATTTCCGTGCCATTATTAAGCATCAGGAATGGAGCCAGTCAGCAGGCCTGATGCCAGGGAATGCAGAGCGCCCTCCTGCAGAAACGAGCAGTCATTGCTGTGCACACGGCAGTTCAGGGAGGCCGGCAGACGGACACAGAGCCCCCTGAAGCCAGGCACGGTTGCAAAGTAGGGTGGGTGGTGATACAAACATATCAAAGCGGGGCAGGGATCTTGCAGGGTTTTTTCATTGCTAAGCCTTCTCTTTTTGGTCCTCCGTGGTGGAGGACAGTTACTGAAATAAGGAGAACTTTCAGGTTTTAGTCTACAAATTCTGTCCGGTGGCAATGCTCTGCAAGATCACATATGTTATCATTTTCCTTTGGGGGAGATTTTGTCAGGTGTCCAACTCATGGATGACAGCCATCTGATTATGCCACTTCCTCCACACAAAGGCTTGGCTTGATGCACATGTGTGTGAGTGGAAGGAAGATGCCATGGGGTGGTGCCCCACTGACCCAGCTGATGCAATGAGCCAGCTGCAAACTCACCTATATTTTATAGGAGGTGATTTCCAGGGAGCTTTTATCCTCAGCTGAGAAGGTAAATCTGGAACCATTCCCTTGGCACAGAAAAACATCACAACAGCTGTCTACCAGGAGATAAACATTTTGGGGGAGAGCAGCTACTCCAACGCACGTGGACTTCATCAGACAGTCTGGGCTGTCCCTATTGTTTGTGAGCACCGGGTGAGAACAAAGACAGATTGGGCTAGAAAGGGCCCCACGCAGAGACATTCAGAGCCTGTACAGAACAGGACACTTTAATGTCTGCACTGATTGCTAGGGGTTTTTAATATAATCAGAGGAATCTACTAACTTGGGAATATATAAACGTACACACACCTGAGGCCCAGATGAATTCCCATAACTGTTCCTTTTTCAATTGCACTTACCAAGAGATGAAACTCGTTCATTACAATTGTCACTTAACAGACAGGGGAGTAAGAAATCTTTGTAGCATTGTCAGCCTTTTCCATTCCCTGTTCCTGGAGCTCTGGGTGGAGTTTCCCAGCTAGAGTCAATACAGCATTTCCTCAAAGGTCTTGAAGCTGATTCAGTATTGCTTTCAGTCTTTTAACAGTACCACCCCCTGCTTAGGAGGCACACTTCTGAGTGTCAAAGGTGAGCCTGTTTAAAAGAAAACAGCCAGCCCCACTCTAGGCTTACTACTCTCTTTTGTTCACAGATATCTACCCAAAGACATTTATCAAAGATGCTAAATTCAGAGGGAGCAGAGCCTGAGGGAAGAAACAGGTAGCCCACATAAAAAGGGGAAACAGGACATGCAAGGGAAGGGAACAAGACATGGAAATCCACCCAATAAACAGCTTCATCCATACCACTGAAATGGTGGGGTAGAGACTTCTTTTGTGATCCTTTTGAATAATCCTTGGTCATAGTTAAACAGTCCAACAGTGAAGGTACAATGCGAGTGGGACCAGGAGGAGAGCTCAGGAGATGTGTGTCCATGTTTAACACCGGTCTCCAGGAAGGGAGATGTCACATCTGGTTTCTGTCCTGCAGCCATGACACGTGAGTGGCACCACTCCCTGCAGGGGGACAGTGTGTTTCAGCAAGTGAAGCCTGTGAGAGGAGCCCACACCTGAGGAAACAGAAAACGCCCAGCTTCCCTTTTGCAAGTGCTTCAGAGGTCTGCGAGAGGGCTGTCCCTCGGAGCCCAGATGCACAGCTGAGTAAATAAGTAATGTGTTTGCCTCTGGGGCAGCCTAGGAGAGATGATCCATGGTTTATTCCAGGGCATTCCTGAGACGTCCACAGAAGCGAGAAAGGATTTCTTTCCTTCCCAGGTACAGTAGTAACAAAAAGGAGGAAGCTCTCTGCAGGTCTTACATCGGAACACACAGTATCACGCACACGCCAAGATTTTCAAGTACTTTGCTAAGCTGAGTAAGCAATGCAGTTCTTGCTGCAGAGATAAAAATTAGGAGTAGAAGAGAGTACAAACAAATGATCTGAAGCCCCCTTGTCCTGCCAGAGGGGTGATGGCAAGGTTAGGCCAGGAGCACAAGGCCAAGAGTCTTCCATTTGTTTGCTTTCCAGGCTCCATTTTGGAAGAGAGCCCAAAGGAAGGGTGCTTGAAGGTTTTCATGTGGCCAGTTGCTTATACGGTGAGTAATGTAATTATTCAGCACATGTGACTGGCCTTGCGCAGGGCAGGCTCTGAGTTACATGAGCAAGAGGCTTTTAGTAAAGGCAGCCTGAGTCACTCATAAGCCAGTGAAATAGGTGAGAACAGGAAGAATAAGAATTACTACAGGTTTAAACTCAGACGGGCTCAAAAAACTGTAGCACGCATGTAAGCAACCCACAATATGCCTGATTCAGTTTTCCTGTTTCACTGGGACTCCACATGCAGATTGCTCACCTTTGGCAGAGGTGAGCAAGCTCCCTTCCTAGGTTTGCAGGATGTGACGTGAGGGGGATATTTGTCTTCACACAGGATTATGCATCAACAAGTGTAGCACCGGCAGGCGACAGGGCATCAACAGTGCAGGGAGCTGAGCTGCAGCAGTGACCACTTGATGTGGGACCTGCACACTCAGCAGAGCACAGGATGGAGGGCATGGCAGGCTAGGTCCTTGAAGAAGAAGTCTTTAGGGGGAAGAGATGAACACTCCATGCATTTTGAGGGGGCAGAAAGCAGGAACAAAGCAAAAAACCACCCCAGTAACTTGCCATTAAGCATGGAAGAGTATTTCATCATACTGTTGTTGCATCATTATTAGTCAAGCTTCTAGGCATCTGCTAATGTGACAGCTATTTATTATTATTATTATAGTGTTTAGACACATTTCTAAAAGGCATCATGTAGATTCCTCACTCCTGTTCATTTCAGAGAGACTTAGGCAATAGGGACTTAGCTCATAGTGCAGCCTCAGCGTGGAATGTGGGAGGCTAGATGAAATGATCACCCCTTCATGAGCCTCTAAAAAACCAATGGACCTTCACAGATGCCTTATTAAAATCTAGACCAATCAATCTAGTTTGGAAAGACTCCTTCGACTGAACTAATTAACCACTCTTAGCCCTTGAAAGCCACATTGTGGAGAACAGCCTCCAGAGTATTTGCCAGGGCACTGCAATGGCCTGATGTTCCCAAAGGGCAGGCAAGCCAGCAGCTGGGGGCGGTGCCAACACAGGCAGTGCCCTCAGGGGTGGCACATAGTCCCACAAGACCTAAACACAGCCCCTGGTGAGGCCAGCCAGTGCAATTAAGGTCTTTTAGTACCCTCAGAGCCATGACTGTATGTTAGAGTTAAAATGGCACCACTAGCCAAGGAAGTGGATGATAGGAACAGATTCATTTGAACTTCTTGCAGTACAGTACTTACGTTAGAATTTCCTAATTCTTGTTTTTCAAAAACTCAACTGTTATAATTTAGTGTGACTTTTCTCCATGGAAATGTACTGTCCTCAGTCTGGTGGAATCTCGGGTTCAAATCTGATCAGTTAGCAAGAGAAACACGTCTGATCTCATTCCAATCCCTTGCAGATTTCTGCCCAAAAAATCATGCAGACACTTGACAGCTTCTAATTCACTTTGGGGAGATCCAATTTTAGATAGGTGAGAGCGAACTAATTCAAGAAGAAGCACATCACAAGGACTGGGATGTTTTTAAACCTGATACCCAATTGACCTGTGTTTTCCTCTTTTCCTGTCTCCCAGTATCAATTCAGTAGTGATCTCACAGAGCCCTTTCATACTTCTCCTCCCCTGACAGATAAAATCTGGTAGTCAAACCTGCTGGGGATTTGGGCTTTGTCTGGGAGTTGTTTTTTTTCTTCCTTGCTACCTTAAGCTGAGAAGCAAACTCAGACACTCACAGAGTGCAGACAGTGTAACTGCCTGCGGGCAAAGGGAGCTGGTTTCTCCCAGGTCATGTAAGTCACGAGCAAATGTGTCTCTGTTTGGAATACTTGTTGTGGGTAGCTCGCAAAGGAACAGACCAATGCAGTACTCCTTCCCCCAAAATAGCAAGCAAACAATATAAATCCGGTGACACTTACACATGAAAAAATACGAGCTAATGAAACACAAGGAACAGCTCAGAACTAGGGGCAGGAAAGCAAATGACAGAGCCAAGAAATGGATTAGAAAAGTAAATCGGTCAAATCAGCTTGAAACACCAGTAAAAGGTTCCTTTCCCTGCCAAGTTCACTTGAGCACCTAATAAGTAACTGAGAGTTGAACCATGTGTCAGGCAGATGAGTTTTCTGCGGTTATTAATTATCGCCGGTTTCTGAAGGCGCTGCTAGTGGCTATCGATAGCGTGTGACGCATCGCTCCTGCCTACATCCCTAACTTCGGGGACAGTGATGCACACATGAGCCACGTTAAGTTGCCACAGCCCTCCACGGGCAGCCCACGTGCGCTGGCTCACTGTCGCTAATCCTTGTCGTTTGCTGCTGCAAAAGGGACACGGTGTCTCTCGGGGCGGGGGGTGCGTGTTGCAGTGACTCACTGTGTGCCCCTCCCCGCCCCTTCCCGGTGCGCAAACACAATTGGGACCGAAAAAGAGACGGCTGTTAAATGATCGACTTAAGTTAATCAAGACTTCATTAATCGCGGGTTTTGATCTTGGGTGACCTGGGAGATTTTCTTTTGTGTGGCATAGCTCTGTCTACAATTGACTCATCACACTTCAGGGCAGATGATACTTAGCCCTGTCCTAGGTATTAAATTACTGCTCTGCAGCTTTTTTGTTTAATGTGTTCCCCGGTTCTTTGGCCCAAACCCACAATCTGATCGTTCATTTGCATCTAGGCAGGGGCAAGCTTCACCTCAGAGTCAGCTGTTCAACACAACAGTCTGGGTAGTGCTGGGACGAAGCTGAGAAACATAAAGTAAAGTGGAGCCCAGAGATATTTATCTTTTCACCACTGTTTAAAGTAAGCAAACAGAGCAAACAGTGAGCTGAAATAACTGTGTATAGAAACCACTTGAAAATAGCCTGAGGTGCTTTGTTCAGGCGGGAGACCACCTTACAAATGAGACCTTTTATGCACATCCCATTGTAATATCATAACTCAATGGTTTTCTTGCCTTAAGCAAACCAGCATTCAGGACTTTTCTTTCAGGCTGTTTGTCCTTGCTGTGCACGGCGTGATTCACCACTGCTTTACTTTTTGTGGAGTCATTTAAGCCTGGGCTAAGTTATGTGACCCCTCCTCTCTGGGAGAGTGTTGCAGAATTATAAATACTCAACATGAGGCAGGACAGCTTAGAAATCAATTTTTGGCTCATGACACCACCTCTCAAACTGAGATACACAGCCTTGAGGAATTTTTTTCCTACCAGCTGAGCAGGACTCAACTTTCCAACTAACGCTGGTGTTTTTCCTTATTTCTAGAAACCAGCCTATGTCACGTGGAAAGGCAAATGCAGGAAATAATTTCCTGACATTGCTGTCCTGGTAGTTTAATGCATAATTGTTGGAGCTGTAGCAAGACTGAGTTGTGCCTTGGGAGGGAAGAGGAGGCCATCTGTATTATGGTGAACAGGAGAGGAGGCCTCCACATGGCACTCAAATGAGACTATGCCAATGAAAAGGCTGGCAAAGTGCAAAGGCTTTGCTCTTGGTCCTACAAGCAAATCACCTGTAGTGCTCTGTGTGATGGCAGAAACACATCTCAACTGTTTTTTTCCTGTACAAACTTGTGTATTAAAGTGGAAGGAAAAGAAAGGAATTGGTTACTCCCAGGCAAAGAACTCAGGCATAAACAGCCCTTCAAAATTCAGAAGCAGCGTGGACAGATATGTGGTGAATATGTGCAGTTTCTTGTCCTGTCCCCTGTTTGCCGTAACTGCAGGCTCTAGGGACCTACACTGCACACACTGCATGCTGCGTTACACTCTCTCAGGCATCAAGGAAATCAATTCCAGGCTTTGTTCACAGACATTTTCTGTATCTTTCCTATTTTAAGCCTAGCTCCTGCCCTCTGAGGCCCTCAGCGGGAGCTGAAATGGAAACTTTTCAGGTTGTGGTTGTTAATATTCCTGAATATAGCCTTTAAAGCAGTTTGGATGCTTGAGAGAAAGGGGTTAATCTGTTCCCAGTCGGGAGCAGTCTGCAGGGAGGGATTTGCTAGGCAATAGGGGCTGTACCAGATGTGAGGGCAGTGATTAACTCACCGCCTGGATCACTGAGGAATTGGCACCTTATTTCAGCGGCTTTTAGGATCGGGTCTATAATTAAGAGTTTAGATTAAATTCACCCCGATTTGAAAGAGAGAAGCTGAGAAAACAGGGATTGTCTGTGACCATAATGGTCTGGGCTTTATTCCTTCTTGAAGGGCAGGGAAGAAAAGCTTTAGGAAACCAGACATTTCTGTCACAGAGTTACTCTGATTTTGTTAGAGTCAAACAGAAGCTTTCCCTACTCAAGACAGTGTGAATTCTCATAAGTGCTTATTTTAAAAAGGAATGATTCATAGATATTTATTTCTATTTAAAGATGAATTGTTTTCTGGGGGATTTAAATCTTCCTTGACAGTGTTCATAACTTGACATGCCACAAAGCAGGGCTGTCACATAGCAATTGGAGGATAATACTGAGGAGAAACTGGCTGTTCTCGTTGGGCTGTCTGGATGGGAAGGAGCTGCAGACAGTGAGCAAACAGAGCCACGTGAAACACTGCTAGAAGCAACCTCGAGAGGTCACCTCTGTTGCTAGGCAGGATCTGCTAACACAAGCAAGGGAAGGGAAATTAACCTCGGAAAATAATTTCAGCTTTAATAATTCAGGCTGGTGCTGACACTTAGAAACGGATTTGATCTTTAGATGCAGATTTTTATAGTGAATGTAACCTTCCCCCTTTATTTTTCTTTCCCATCCCAGTTCGCTTTGAATGGGGAATGAGTCTCAGCCCAAGCTCGTGATTGATTTTGTCTGGAGTTGACATCTGTGCTGGTGGCCCCCATTGTGATCCCACCAGTGGAACTAAACGACCCAGAAAATTTGGGCTAGGAGACCTTGTGTGGACAGCCCTTTTGTGGGGGGACAACACTCATTAATTAACTGGTAGAAACTGTCAATGGGGGGTGATTGCCAGCTCCATCTGAGGGGAGCAATCCCAGCTGCAGGCTGTAATTCCTGTTACCTGTACAGTGGAAAAATCTCCCAGCATTAGCACTTTTTTCCTCTCAGAGGAGATAAAAATATGCTCTTTGAAAACAGAGTGATGCTGGTTTGAAATGGTAGAGGGAAGAAGCAAAGATATCTGGGACCTATGTGGTGGGCACGCTGACAAATTTCCAAAGTGTTTTCAGGCACAGCGGTTCACAGGGAGTGTTGGGTTCTGAAAATCATTGCCGTCTGTCCCACAACTAATTATTTGAGTGCATTAGTCACTGCTGGCTTTGGCAGGGTTTTTCATTTGATTTCCAATGAGAGGCTGCAATCTTCAGTCCCATCTCACCTGCTTGTGGCACACTGGCCAAGAAAAGGTTCACGAGGACAACATGGCACTTGTCTGGGCAAGGGAGAGAAAGAATATCAAGTGGCATTTTGAGGGGCAAAAGGAGAGCTCTCTGTTCGCATTAGCCTTTGACTGTTTGACTTAGTTTTAGTTTGCTGGTTTTTTTTTTTATTCGTACAGTGAGAAGCTCCTGGGATCAAGTTAAAATGTGAAAATATTAACTTTCTTGGAAAAAAGTGCAAAACACTTCCAGCTTCTTGAGTTACTGGGTCCTGATATCAAACCAAGCTGGCTTGCATTGGGGTAATGAGATGGATCCTACACTGCCAGCTCCAACCTTCCTGCTGTAGAGCAGGACTTGTGCCTGCCCACCAGGAAAATGTGAGGCTGCCAACTTGAGTCAGCTCAAGAGCTGCACCAAGGCCTGCTGAGACATCTCACCAGCCAGGCAGCCTGGGCAGTGGGGCTTGGTAACCTCCTCAGCCATGCTGGTGAAAATCATCTCAACTCCAGGCTCCCCATCCAGCAGGAAAATAGATGTCGGCTTGGAGCAACAGCAGCAGCAATGTCTGAGGGAGAGGGCTTGGAGGCCGGGAGCATCTGATTATAAATCTTAGGAAACCCTGAAGAAGTCTTGCACTCAGATATGAATGTGGTGGCTCTCATTCCCACTTCCAGTAGATGTTTATCCAAATGCTATCAACTGCTGTTCGCAAAGGGATTAAAGGGTGCAGGAGTCACTGAAGTATCTCTTACCTAGACCTGAGTTTAACCATTTCAAGTGTAATTTCAGTTTCCACCGTAGAGTAAACTGCTCTTGGTTACCTGGTTACTTTTTCATGCTTTCACTTCCCTGAAGGATCTGCAGATCCTCCAAATGCAATGAAATTTACTGGCACATTTAATCAGTGTTGATTCCCTGAAGAAATCACTGGGAAACAGCATTTAGAGACAAGAGCTGATCATGCTGCATTTGCCAACCATATGCTGGGATATTTTCTTTCATGCTAGGCCCCACCAGTAGCTTGTATTTACAGGCGCAGAATTGGAAACAACACAGATTGGGAGTAAACAGCATTCAAAAATCATGTTGAGATTTAGCATCCTTTATTTCAGAGAAGGAAGCACAAGGAAGGAAAAACCAGAAAACAAGGTAGGAGCAGATCACATCAGAGGCTGTTGGGTGAGCCGCAGTTCTCACTGGCATCCCAGCAAAGAGGAGTTAAAAGGCATGCTATGAAGGAGGACAATTTGCAGATGTTTATAGGGAAGATGAAATGATGATGGCTGTAAGAAGGAAGCACTCCATGGAACTGGCTGGTTGCCAAATACCACCATCAAGTGACTTCTGATGAATAATATGCCAGATTTGCATTGCTTCCACATGCACACAGGAGAGAAAGAATGGACCAAGCTGCCTTATCCCTTCAGCAGGTCACAGGACTGCTCCTGTTCTGATGAACCTCTCACTGCTCCACACTGGTTCCTCACCTCCTCTTGGCCCATGAAACTTGCTCTGCCCCAGACTGGAAGGCAGCTGTGCTGGGGACGGGGAGGACTATGGACATTCGAGGACAAGTACATGTATAAGTCACGGCAGGGATGAGGCAGGGATGATACTGCTTACAGCGAACGAGAAAAACAGCTGTTTTGAAGGACCGTCTTAAAACCTGAATTCCTTGGTGTAGTGTAACACAACTTGTGCAGAAATGCACAGCTCTTAATCCTAGTTTTTTTATGAAAGGGAGGCTCATCAACTCACTCTAAAATGTGCTCCCTGCCTGCCTTGCCTGCCTCTCTCTTCCA
Source organism: Dryoscopus gambensis (assembly GCA_013389985.1). Lineage (NCBI taxonomy): Eukaryota > Metazoa > Chordata > Aves > Passeriformes > Malaconotidae > Dryoscopus > Dryoscopus gambensis. The sequence continues at coordinate 173,339 of WEIT01021987.1, forward strand.
GCATCTACCACCTGCAGAAAGGCCCCTCACCCTCTTCCTCTCCCCCAGAGCCCACTTCACCTTACAAGCTGCTGTGAACTGGGGACTTTCTCTATATACAGTCCTTGCTTACTGACCAACTAGCACTGCTCCAAAGGCCAGATGTTGGTGAATCTCCATGGGACTGACAGGAGCCAGCACACAGAGGGAAGCCCAAGCTGCTTTGGGTCAATGAGATACTAATTTAGATTCTGCTCTTTAAGATACTTTGCAGGGATAACGTGATGAATATTCAATGCATAATTAATTATTATATTGCATACATTATAAATATTTCTCATGGAACAAAATTTGTAGTGCTTGTTACACGTGTGCGCCACTTGGCTACAGGATAATCCACAGTTGTATTCCAGCTAAGGCTGAGTTATCTTCTCTCAGGGGTGATCCCTCTGTGTGATGAAGAAGCAGAGCAGCTGTGATCTTTAGGGCTGGAGTCAGGGCCCGTGAGGAAGGTGGGGAAGGAGGAGCAGAAGAGGCCCACCACACAGTAGGATATGCCCTGGAGCAGAGTTCTGGACAGTGCATCCAAATTCATGGGGGAGAGCGGCTCAGCTGCCATAGCCAAGAGTGGTGGGTATGGCAATATTTCATGGGGCTTCCATGGCTTTGTAGCCAGCAGAGACAAGAGGCTGCAGCCAGCAGTTGCTGTGTCCATGCAAGGTTGTATTTGCTATTCCAAACCAAGAAGGACATTTTAGCCTGGCTTTCTAAGGAAACGGAGCTTATGCTCTCATGCTGCTTTTCCATCTGTTTCCCCTTTGATTGTTCCTCAGCGAATCTGGAGCCCGTTGGCCAGTGTCAGCCAAATTTGACCATGGAACAGTGTGCACTTCCCTCTGCGGACAGATGGGTAGCTTGATGCAGGACAAGGCAGGGATAACCCAGCTCTTTAATAAGGAAAGGCTGGAGCCAACTGGACTGGAGTGCCAGCTTGGCTCTGGGTCCACCACAGCCTGTGCCCAACCACGGAGGCTGGGTAAGACCTTGGCCACCTCGGCTAATAACTGTGCCTGGTGGGGAGAGTTTCCTCCCTTACCATTGTGCTAATCAGCTTAACCCTGCAAGATGACATCTGTTAAACTTGGCCTCTCCAAGAAAATATCTTGTAGCTATTTTGTGTTTGAGTGATACAAATTATCCTGATAGGAGATGATATATTATTAAACCCCTAATTTTCTCAAGAACTTGCATTTTGACCTGACAATATTTTGAAGAAACACTTTGAGGGATGTCTTTTTGCAGAGCATCACAGTTGTTACTCTAAACACATGCCCCTATCAGTGCCTCTGTCTGACCTCGCACCATCAGATAAGCAGGCTTAGCCTTCACATGTCCTTAGGGATTACTTCATATCTGTGCATGGCGGTGACTGGGATAAAGTCATCTTTTCTGCAAATACAGTTTAGCCTTTAGGAAGTTACTGCTTACTCATGTGTTAACCTCAGCTCTGAGCAGGTGACCAAAGACAGGCAGACTGCAGCTTGCCTGTGCTGGTGAGCTATAAATAAAGAGGAACCTGCAGCTACAGCTGCCTGTGCTCTGCTGTAGGTAAATATTTGTCCATGGAAGCTTGGTGAGGGCAGCTTGCATTTGAATGGCTGACCACAAATCCCCACAGGAGACTGCAATAAAAATGATTTGATGGCATCAGGTGCCACATGGTATTAAGACTCCAGGGGAAAAAAAATAGTCCAGTTCATTTTCTCAGTGACTTGTTGTTGACACAGAAAGCCAGTATTTGATACCAGAGATTCAGATAATGAAGAGTCAGAAGCTAGCTCAGAATATGACCAATGTCTACCTCCTAGGCTAAGGCAGAAGCAAGTACTTCAGGATCATCCTAAGCATATCTTAAATATCTCAAATGGAAAAGATTCCACAATCTTCCTAGTCAAACAAAAAATTTGTGATATATTTTCTTTCTAACGGGTAGTCCATTCTCATTCTCTCAGCTGCATCCTCCCTGAAGCGTATCCAGCCTCTGACTTTGATTACGACTCTCCAAGTTTTCAGGAGCTGCTTTCCTATGCGCCAGTGACTTTCCTGGATTGCAAATCTGTCAGCATCAATAATTTTGAATATCCTACTTTCACAATACATTCAGGATGGGGAACATTCCTGATTCCACCTTTTTACAGATTTCCGACATTCTACTGAAAAGCTACAGAGCAGAGAGGCTACGGTGCAAGACAGTTTGAGAGAACTGCACGTCCAGACTCCTAGCAACACCCTTGGAGTTTCATGTAGCCACAGCAGGTTGACTGATCTGCTCTTCATCCCTCTGTGTCTCTGCTCCTTTGTGTTCCTGTATGTGGTGAAGAAAACCAGTGCAGAGAGTGTGCAGAGCCATAGCTGGAGTGGAAACACCAGAGCCCATCGAAGAGGCCACTCAACACAGCAGTCTGTTGAGGCATATTGGACAGAGAGTGGGGGCCACTTGGGTCAGACGCTGCAAAAGCAGAGAGGGCAGAGAGCAGAGGAGGGAAAAAGGGGTCACCACACCACCCCAGCACCACCTTCACCCCCTGCCACTGCTTTGCAAAACTCCTCTGTCAGTAGCACCAACCCCAAATTCCTTACCTTTGCCCCTTAAAGGCCTTTTGTGGCCTCTTTTCATGCAGTTCAAGTGTCTCCATTCAGCAAAGCACAACAGTCTCACTGATAAGGTGTTCTTTGCACACTGCACCATGCAGCAAAGGAGCTCTTCTGTTTAAACACCATGACATCACTTTCAAGGTCATCCTATAAATTCCTTCCTAAAATTATTTGTCACAAGCTCTGTGGAAAATGCAGTGAGAATGAGACTGATGGCATGCACTAAATACACTGCCAAGCACGGAACTCTGCTCTGACCCTCTACTTTGAGCATGGCTGACCTGTGAGGAGCATCTCTGTTGTGCTACATCTCACACTGGGCTGGGTTGCTGGCACATGGACCACCTTTCTCTTTTATCTTTGCACAATGGGCACCCAGTACAAAACTGGAGCCCTGAGCTGAGACACAGTTAATAAGCAAGTTAGCAAAATGGAGAATGAGTATCAGTCCTTTTAATGTCAGAACAGTCTTGAAGCTTCATTAATACAATTTTCGTATTATTCTCTCTGAAACAATCCTGTTTAACCAAGATGACCAGAATTTTCCCCTCTCTAATTTTAATGTAGTTTTATAAAATGGATACATTTGGCATGTCATCTGGAAACATTAACCAGGGAGGTTAAGGGGTGAGGCTCTTGGGTTTAAAGCATCCATTTAGTAGATAGATAAATGAATTGACTAAGTGCTACCCCATTTGTCATAGGGCTATTACACCTGATTTTTTTTCTGGACTGGTTATAAGCTATTGGTTAATGGAGTAGAATTAGATTTTTACAGAACTCTGTGCAGATCATTTTCTTGGAAAACATTTTGAAGAGCCTGCCTGTCCAGAATACGAGATGTGATGTTCCACTGCTGTCTGATTGATTAGTCCTCGAACAGCAGGACTGCAGCTGCAAGTGGTAGCCTGTGGCTCCTCCATTAGAGTTTCTGCACTAGCACGGGAGAGCAGTAATAAAGAGAAATGACATGCTAACGTGGAAGTAGGTTCAAGGCCCTCAGATCTGAGCATCATGGGACATTAAGGAAATTTAGCATTTGATCTAGAGCAGGGCTACTTGGCCTGGGGAGCCTCAGGTACAAAGTCATCACATCTTAAAATTCTGTGTGCAGACTGTTTAACTTGGGCTCATCTGTCCTCATGAGATTAATCCAAATAAAGAATAATGCCAAGTAACTTCCTCACAACAGGATCCCAGAGCAACGAAGAGTCATCTCAAACAATATAAATACTAGGTAATGTGAAACCTGGCTGGATAAAACACTGTCTATTAAATACAACAAAATTTATCCTTCACCAGTGGAGGTAGAAGCAGGGGCAGATTTCCCAATTTCCCCATATTTTCCATGAATATTTTCCTCTGAAAAGCTCCCTGCCTTTCCCATAATCTAACAGCTCAGTCAGGCTGAGGAAGGTACAAAGGGAAAGCTCTGGGACATTCCAGGGTTATGCAGTACTTAATCTCCAGGACACCCTTATCTGAAGTTGGTTGAGACACTTCAGACAGAAATAGGTCCCATCCTAACAGCAAGTAAAGGGATCAGAGCATATTTTCTAGTGGATAATTGACAGGATTCCATAAAATCACCACCAAGATTTTTTTTTTTATCCTAGCAGTGAGGCTGAAGGATGGATAAAACACAGAAGGGCTCTGCATGAGCTGAGGGGCAATTCCCTATACACTTAGCAGGGTTTATTTGCCCCAGCAAGAGGTCTAGAAGAGGGTGGTGGTATTCCTTCAGTACGTATCTCCTTTGATGCTTTCTTTTTTTATCAAGCAACAATGATCTTCTCTTTTCACAGTATACCCTTGACCTTACATATGTTCATTCCCAAGCTCTCCATATCATTCTGTTTTGCTCTTTCCTCCTCCCTTGTTATACTTTCCTTAGCAAACAGAAACTCATGATGCCCTCTGTGGCTGGGAGGAAGTCCCTCAGCACAACCTCAGATCTCACTTGCTGTTCTCTGTTAAAATCCTACTCAGGAAGCCCAAATGCCTGGCAAAAAGTTGGCAGTGCATAGGTTGACATGCTGCTCTCATGCTCACTTTACCCCTCAGCCATGCTGTGCTCAGGTTTTTTCTCTGCCTTGAAGACTGTTTGGGAGCATCTCAGGCATTTTGCTCTGGGTCTGTGTCTCAGCCAGCTGAGAGGATTGGGTACTGTGGTACCCCTGTGTTTTATGAACAAAATGTTAGTGTCATGAATAGTGAGCTGCTTTAGGACCACGGCTTGACAAGTTCAGTCATGCAGAACTGAAAGTGGACTTGCAGTTGAGGTCCAAAATAGTCTGTGAATGCCTGACCAGGGAGGCTGAGATGACAGGCACCCAGCTTCCTAGCAGGTGCTCATTTCTTTCACATGGAGCTACTGTTGGAGGTCAGGGCCTCTTTATTGGAACATGATGTGACTGCATCGCTTCTGTTACAGTACAAACAAAGAACAGAGTCATCCCTGTGACACTGAGAATGGGCCTTTTAGTGAGGTGAATAAATAACAGGCTCTCTCCCTGGAAACCTGTAATGGTGTCAGTACAAATCAGGGGATAAGAAGAAAGAGGTGCCCCCAGCTATCAGATATATTGGCTCTCTCTAGATTTTGTCTCAGAAAGCCCCCACCACTTTTTTTGGGGGGGCCCTGCAAAATGCAGGTGTTCAGTTTTGAAACTGATGCTCGTCAAGTCATGGAAATGTTGGCTGAAAGTCCCCTCTGCAGGTCTCCTAGTGCAAATGTCTTCCCTAAAATCTAGCCTGGCTCTCCCAAACAGCAAACTGTGAATACGACCCCTTGTATTGTCCACTGCTCCTGAAAATGTCTGCTGTTTGTGCCTCTGTCGGGTGGTTGCAGCCACCTCCAGCTCACCTCTCAGACACCTCTTCCCAGCCTAAGCAAGCCCAGCTCTGTGCGGGTACATCCTGCAGGCCTCTGAACACACGGCAGCCCCACTGGGCTCTGACTGTTTCCCCACATCCCCCTTGACCTGGGAAGGGGAGCCAAGGCCAGATACAGCAACCCAGGTACAGCCTCCCCACCACTGAGCAGTCTGGAATAAGTAATTTCCCTCAGAGCTGGCTGTCTTCCTCCTTCCCAGGAACACACACAGGCTTTCCGAGGGAGGAATTGCTGTCAAAGGCGCTCATGGGTTCTTTTCACCCATGAAGTTGTCCGCTTGCTTTTTGAACCTCTATAAAGGTATGAATCTAAAATCTCCCCCAGCAAAGAGTTTTACAGATTTCTTGCACAGTGTGTGAAGAACCACTTCCCTCTGCTTGTGGAGAGCTTGCTAATTGCTAGTTTCATTTCTTGTTCTCATACAAGAAAGCACAATGAACCATTTATCATCCTCTGCCCTTCCTGATTTTTTAAATCTCTATAGAAGTGATAACAAAAGAGGACAAAAATACATGAATAAGACAAATGCTACATTCTGCCTTTCTCTCCCTTTATTTCCTGAAACATGTGATTCCTCATACTTCATTTGAGCATCACCTTTGGAGATTCACTCCCACTGTTTCTTTCTCCTTTGTCTTTATTGCACTCCACCAGTGAACAGCAGCTAGGAGTAACTGAGGCCATAAACAACCACTTCCCTGCTCATTTACCTGTGTTGTTCTGGCAATTGCTTAATGGCAAACATGTGACTTACTGACACAATTTAGACAACAATGTTGACAAGTTTAATTCCTTGCCTTTGAAGGACAGGCTAATACAATTTTCCTCTGCATTCCTCCAGGTCATAGAGTCAAGAACAGCCACAGGCAGAGGTGCTCTCAACACCCCCAGATGCATTATCATCTGAATTTCATTAGGATTCTGAATAGTGCTGCTGATGAAGTTGACTGGGAAAGAAAGCAACTTAATCTGTTAAAGAGCTGCAAAAAAGAGCTGTAATTCTTTCTGAAAGATTGTTTCAGCTTCTTGCTCTGCTAATCTGGTGCTTGTGTTTATGAGGACAGTCAGTATGCATCCTCAAGCATCAACAATTTTAATGTCTGCTCAACATATGCTGTTTACATGATTTCGAAGTCACTGACCTTGCAGGCAGCTTGAACATTCAGCAAAGAACAAGGCCTGAAGGGAAGGAGATAGACTGCAGGTTAGGAACGACCAGTTGAACCCTACAAAAACTAACCCCAGTCTCCAGAAGAGCTTTGCTAGAGCAAGGGATTCAGGCAGGGGCTGAGGGAGGGGTGCACTTCTAAGCCGCCCCTCTGAATCTGACACAGGCAAGAAGCCTCCAAGTCCTCAAAATGTTCTGTTCATCCAAGGCTTGCTAGAAAATAAGCTAGCCATCTCCATGGAGTGGGAAAACTGATGTGGAGTATAGCTGGTGATATCCTGCTAATACCAAAACAAGGGGCTCCCACTCTCCACTCTGTTGACTCAGTTATCCTGAGCCTATCACCAAGGGAGGACAGTGTCCTGTAAGCAAGAGATGATGTTGTAGGAAGACCAAACAGCCTCTGTATGGGAATGGGAATTATCAGGAGGGCCGACAGCAACCCTTGCCAGGGACTTTCCCCATGCTTATTACCCATCCAGCGCAAACTGAGCTGCTTGTTTTGGGGCTTGTTAAAGGTGGTCTCTGTTTAACACACAGGTATGCTGACAGGGAGGCAGTCCAGACTGTGAGGTTTATTATGCTGCAGAGTCACCCCATATGGAGAAAATTTCCTGGGGCTGCACGCAGAGGGGGACACAACCCTGCAACAGGGAAGAGGCTGGAGGAGACACGAGGCAGCAGCCAGAATCCTTGATATGATCCTTTGGATTGACTGAGAGCAAGTCGCTGTTCGGGTACTGCTTGGCCTACGGTTTAGAAAACCGAGTTTCTTGTGCAATAGATCGTAATTCGTAAGGGGAGCTGGATCTTGGCTTCTCCTCCCCAACGCCTCGTCTCCTAAAATTATTGAATGGCACCACCTTGTGGGTGCTCGGACATGAGGCGACTTTTCCACCTTTATGCCATGTACGGACTCTGCAGGGGTACATTTGAATAGCGAAGCATACAAAGAGTGATTCATTCTCACGCTGCTTCTCAAAGACCGGGCACTCATCAAGAAGGGCTTTTCTGCTTGTTTTCTGCCAGCTGATAGAAACAGATTTGAGTGCTTAGCAGTTGATTTTCAGAGCTTAACTGATTTTGCCTTTGCTAGAGGTCTTATTGGAAAACTGCAAACAGATAAAATAATTGACAATTTCCAATTATAGAGTAAGTGCAGAGGAAAAACACTGAAATATACATTAAAGGTCATCTGCCCAGTACGCCATGTCTTACCTCTTTCCAAGGCGTGAAATCCATGTGTCAGCTGGTCCATGGATCACACAATTCCCTAAACTCCTGAAAATAAGGTATAGTGGGAGAATTTACCATATGTACTCTTGAGTTTGCCTTTAGGGATTACCCTGGCAATGACAGCACATGTCCCAGACTGCAGCTTCTGGGAAGCATCAGACATATGTTCATGAATAGAACAGCCTGTGTACAACGACTCCAAGAATTTCCAGAAAGCACTGGCTGCGTGGTGTGTATTTTATACAATAGGATTCATGTTACCATTTTAGCATTAGGATTCATGTTATCATGGGCATGCAGGAACCCAGGATGCTAAAGAGCAGCTGTGTCAGTGTGACTGTGCATGTATGGAGTACCAGGTTTTCTGGTCAAGTGAGATTATCATATATAAATCCAAGGAGCTCCATGAAATCTACCCGGACAAGATTTTGCAGAGGGAATAGGATGATGTCCTAAAAAAAGAGATATATTGTAGCCTAAACTACATCAAGAAAATGGAACAGATCTTAAGCAGAATATAGACAGGTGAGCAGACACATTCGTACACTTCTGTTGTCCATGGTGAGAAATTCAATAAAAACATAAATAAATACAAATGGTTAAACTGCCAATTAAATTTTTCAAGCCTGCTTCTCAAACTCGGTTTCAATTTTGGAAAGAGCATTTTCCTTTTACAGTGTTGACCTGCAGCCATGTGGCCATGCAGTTTTTTTCCAGGAAGGTACAAGGGCTGGATGCAAAGTTGTGCCAGAGATGTGCTGAGACACCATGGGCAGAACAACATGGTCAAAGCAATATGGTCCACAAAGTGAGCATAGTGCCAAGAAAAGGGATGAGGAAAGCTTGCCAGGGGATTAGAGAGGTTTCTGAGAGCAGGCATTAGGATAGGAGTGGGAAGGCACCAGGCCAGTTAAAGCAAGGCTCTACAAGGGGCAGTTTACTGTGTGTTCCCAATATCCCCAGGCATCCACGAGGATAACACCATCTCAGGTGTTGCATGAGCACAGAGTGAGTGGCAGTCCTGTCCTCAGAGCACCTACAGCCCGACAATAGAACGAGATGTGCTGAGAGGAAAGCGTGTGCCGTGGGAGCACGTGGGTGATGTGAGAGGCAGCAATGCCAGCACATCAGCAGGCAGCACTCTGTGGGTGCTTTTTCCAGCCATGACAGTTAAATACAGTTTAAAGCAGGGATCTGGAAGGGGAAAATGAGCCAGTGTTAGAGACAGTGATGGGGATTTCCTCTTTGTTATAAATAAGAAGCCAGATTATCAATTTAACAATTGTCCATTTATTTTATATTTCATTGTAGTTTGTTGTTCATTACCTGAATGTTATATTTCGTCCTTTATTAACTGTTACTGCTAATCATCCTGTTGTAAGAAACCTACAAATCCTTATCAGTAAACTACTCCTTATCAGGATATGTAAATTTAAGGAATCCCTACCCTTCCCCGTTGCCTAGCTACCCCCCCTCCCAGGCTTGTGTGAAGATACCAGAGAGAAGAAAAAAACAGAAAACCTGATATGCAAACGAAAACCCAAAGGACCCNTGTGTGGGAGAAAAGATGAAGATGCTTGCTGGGAAATTCAGAAAAGGGGTAACAGCAGTGACCTCCTGGATAAATCAGAGACTGCTATCAATATCCAGTTGTTGAAGAGCAATGGTAAGAAGGAAGGGAATTTATAGGCTGAGGAGAAGAGCAGTGAAATGTTTGCAAAAGGAATTAAAGGAAGTGAGGGAGCCCCTCTAGTGGGAGAATCCAAGAAAGGCAATCACAGCCATTAGCTGCGAAAATGATCCTAATGCAGCATCCAGGATGGTCGCAAATGTGAATCAAGATTGTCCCAAAACCCACAGTGTGGCATCATTTATATTATGTAGGGCAAAACTCCGTCAAAACCAAAGAAAACCTTCAACAGTTTCCACCAAGCTGATTACAAGAAAAGTTTTTCCTGATTAGATATCTGGTAAAGAAGCCAAGCCTGAGCATGTGAGCAGAACATACTGATCATGCACATAAATTTTAAATAATGTAGAAACTGCAGGATGTTTCAAAGTCTTTTAGCCTGGACTCCAAAACTCCCTGTTCATTCGCCAGGTCCTAGGGAAGGTCACAGAGACACTAAAACACTCAAATTAAATATTGGTCCCACGTATTGTGTGAATCTGAGGTAGCCAGAAAGACTTGCAGCACATCAAAAAACATAATACACGGGGAAGGGAAGAAACAATGGCTGCCTCTATTATTTGGGGAAATCACTAACTCTGTGTCCACCTCAGTTTCCAATTTGTAAAGTAGGGTGAATAGTAGTTCCTTGCTCTTATAAAAAGTCACGTGTCAAAACTCATGAAGGCTCTGAAATGCCAACATACTAAACAGAGGGAACCAGCTTAGTGTCTGGGCCTGATATGTAGTGGCACCAACTTTTTCCAGCTTGCAGCTTCTGTTTCAGCACTGAGCTGCCAAACAGGACAGCAGACCAGCAGGGCTGTGTTGGGAGAGGACAGCTCCAGCTGCAGAGCAGGCTCATTAAGACAGCCACCTTCTGCTCCAGGAGCTGTGGCTGTGAGGAGGACAATGCCTCTGCCTGATGAAGAGGATGAGGAAGATAATGCCCATTAGACACATGTAATAGTTTAACACTTTGATTTTATTGTGCAGCAACACATTCAATATTTCCACCTAGTTATGTAGTGTTTGAGGGCTGTATTTGACAGGCTTTAATGTAAACATGGTATTGCTGGCACACCGACAGCTTTTTTTCTTTTTTGCCATTGCTTTCACAGTCTTTACACAGAATGAGTTGATGTGTGACTCATGTAAATTCAGATTTTTTTTACTTTGAGCAGATGTGGCCCCTCAGTGTGAGCCTGAGAACAGTTGGGGTGTTGCTGGGATTTATTTACAAGCCTCCAAGCCAGCAGTTTCAAATCTGGGTTAAAGTTAGATGCCTGTTTCCATGACAGATGGTCTCATTTTGAGAAAGAGTGAGTCTTGACAACTGGGGCTGGCTGAGAGAGTGAATTTCTGTTTCATAAAGATGATTCTATTTTCAGGGTATTTTCAGATCCCAGATCAAGATTTAAATCTCTGAATTCAAATATCGTTTAGGGATGAACAATATTTCATCTTGCCAGCATCAAGGCTCTTGCTAATCCCTAGCTCTACCAGTGTTTATCCAGGCTGCTGGAAGAATGAGGAGTCCTGGCTCTGTTGTCACCTGCATGATGGAGCTGTGGGGTATCAGGAGTGAAGGCTGGCTGGGAACCTTTCTCAGGGGGTTGTGCAGTTCCCAAGTGCCCTTGTTCAGGGAACAAGCCTTGAGCTCATGGACTGTCCCTGTGACTTGGCATGGCAGGACTGTGGTAGGGGCTCCCTGGGCTTCACAGCAGCCCTGGAAGGAAAAGGACCAGAGAGGGGTTGCCATAGAAACGCTGATTGTTCTTTAGCCCTGACAGGATCAGATCTCATCAGGGGTTTTTCTGGACCAACTCAGAGGAGAACCGTTTCCATTAAAATGTTTTAGTCCTTCCACTGAAGACTCCAGTGGCACTGAACAAGCAGTGCCCGCTGCTGATCCAGCCTTCAGGAGATGAGGTGTGTGCACAGCACAGTACCACCCTCCCCTCCTGAGGCAACAGCTCTGATGTGGGGGAGGAGTCCCCACTCTTGTCACATAGGGTGGCTGCTGAAGCGTGTGAAATCACACGAAGTGTCTGACATTGGTGCTAAGTCAGGAGCTCCAGGTTATTTTCCTTGGCCTGCAGCTGCTTTTGTGGAAAGGTAAGGAGCTTCACTAGGTCCTTCCAGCAGCTCTGTGCAGGTGTCTCATGTCCTTATCCTATCTCAAATGGCACAAGATGTTGCATTTAAGGGCAGCAGCGCCCTGTGAATTGTCTGTCATTGTCAACATCACTGCCAGGCAAAGCAAAGGGAAGGCACCTCCTGTATCTGGTGAGCTTTCACCATGATCCTTGTGAGGGAAAGCAGCATCCCTCTGGTCTAACTCCTGGCGCCCAGTGACTGGATTTTTCATTCACTAACCACAGCTTGGTGCAGAAGGCAAAGCTTGAGACAAGGATGAAGAGGGGAGAAACCACACTCAGTGTACTACACACAAGGGAACTGCAGCACGTGCTGCTGAGCAGAGGGGAGCTTGCAGTCCCAGAGCATGGATATAGGCCATGGCCCTTCATTAGCCTGCGTTATTATTAGGGTGGCACTCAGAGGAATTTTGCTGCCAGTGGTATAACTCTTCTTCAAATTATCTCATATGCCATTAAGAAGAGGTCCACACTGACTTTTTTTTAAATTTCAGTACCTTGCTGTTAACATCCCGAAGGAGTGTTTGCAAAGGCAGTCTGACATGTGTCACCCAGAAAGCTGACTGTAAACATGAGTTTGTGTAGACTTCATGTTATGGAGTGAAAGAGCTTCTACTTCTTAAGTTTTCACCTAAAGAAAACAAAAACAATAAAACAAAACCAAAACTATCCAAAAGAAAACCAGTGTCCGACTGACACATACATTAAAAATTTAAGCCATCCTTCTAAATTTCAGCGACCTGAAAGTTCAGCTGATTTCTTTCTGCCTTTCACTTTTGTTACTTTGTAGTGAAAGTTATTTCCTCATCACCAGTTACCAGTTTATCAAAAGGGGACATTTTTGCTCATGATGGGCACAAGACTCTTTTAAAACAAAATTAATTTAAATCCCACAGTATGCCAAGGCAATCCAACATCCTTTAGAGCATTACTGATGAATATTTCATTCTCTTACAGGAGTCACAAATAGAATTTATTTTTCTGTACTGAATCAGGGAATTATATGAGCCAGAGGCTTCAGTCAGCAAAAGGGTGACTTTATGAAGATCTTTAAATTCTCCTTTGGTGTTCAACTCAGCAGCTGTTGGCTGGGATGTCATTAAGGGCTGTTAGGCACTAGCAGCTGTTTCAGGGTTTCTTGTATTGATAGTATTTGTAGGGTCACACAGCTCAGAGGTGTCCAGGATGGTATTTCCCTGGGTGCTGATGAAGGAGCACTGAGGCAGCCCTCCCACAGAAAGCTCACTCTCCCAGCAAACATTGTAACTCAATGGATTTAATGGGAATCTAAAAGTGCTCAAAGCATTTGTGAGGCACCAAAATGCTTCTCCTTTAAGCAGCCTTATGGGATTTCCTGCTTTCATTTTGCAAGTAATCCATCTGCTCTTGAGTGAATTCTGAGTGGCTGACTTCACATATACCTTAAACCATAAAGATGGAGGAAAAAGGTGACCAGCTGCAGGTTAGCAGGATCTGAACTCATTATATGTGATAGTAGAAGCAATTTGTCACTGTCTGAGCCATCACAAGTGCCCTGTTCAGGGAACCCACTCTTCCAATACAATTCTTTGAACAAAGCATTAGAGATAATAAAGTTCAGAGGAAACTTACTTGGACAAATACAATTTTCAGGCAGTTCTGGAAAGTTTATTGTTGATCAGACTGTGAGCTTATCCCAGATTAAAAATCCTTTGCAGATAAAACCACTGGAAACTGTGGAGAACAGTCTTGAGTAGTTATCTTTGGCTCTGGATGAAGTATTTTGTCTGTGAGACAATAAAATGCAGAGCATAGGAACTGGTGCTCTTGATGACTGAATTAACTTTGAAATCTCTCTCAGTCTCTGAGACCTCAGAAATAGTGCAAAGACTTTCCTGACAAATAATTTTGTAACTACACTGGGGCTGAAGATTGTTTTCAGTGACCTCCAGCAGTTAATTATGGACTCATAAGTTGCAGACTGTGGGGTTTTCCAGAGCTGCTCACAGCCTGGATTTTTCTATTGTAGTGGATTCAATAAAAATAATTTAAAAAATATGTTCATGCCTTTTTGGACCACGAATTTTGTCAACAGATGCAATGAAACTGATACATCCTGCAGAGCAGCTCGGTCTCATGGCACTGACATTTCCCGCACAAAAATACCCAGAAATTAACTTTCTGAGCAGATCTTATTTGCCATACCAATACAGCACAAAAGCAACTACCAAGGTTCAGACAAATTTGTCATCATTTTGTTAGGAATGGCACAGCTGTAGTTTATTATTTACTCGCCCATCTACATGGTGGTAGTACCTTGGATTTGCAGATTTGGTGTAGTGTCAGCCCCTGCATAAGCACAGAACAAAGACCTTAATTTACAGAAAAAATAAATTCTTACTTTGGAGGCTGTCAAACATTTAGCCTCGCTGATATTGTGTAGCACTGAGTTCCACAGGTTAATTATGGCTTATGTAAAAAAGGCATTGCTTTTTGTCAGTATTGGAAACTAAATGTATTCATGCCTTCCTGAATGCTTTCTCAGCAGTTGACAGCCTTGACATTTACATAGGGGTGTGGTGAAACAGGGCACCGACACCCGTAATCATCACGAGGAAGGAAAGCATCCAATGATATAAAACTGTTTCACAGTCTCAGCCTTTCCCTGGAAAAACAGCATCTGGCTCAATGTATCTGTAGGCACAGACTGTCTGCAAGGGCTTTTTTTGTTCTTTAAACAGAACTCAGCTGACAGGTTACTTTCTGGAAGAGGCATGGTAATCTGTCTATTTATGTACTGCCTTTGAGAGATGTAGCCTCAAATTAGAATAGGAGTTGGGAACTGAAACAAATGGGCTGACAGAAATGGGAGATACTGGGATTCTTGGCGTGCAGGCTCTGTGCAATCAGGTCTCAAAAACATTTTCGAAAATGGAATAAAATGAGCCTTATTGTTTTTATAGCTGATTAAACTGAGCTGATGTCTCATCCTCCAGACATGAACATACTGCTTGATCTAACCTATATTTGAAGATATGTGTGACATTCAGTGAGAGTTGGAAACATCATTATCCTTCCTTTGGAGTTAGCCCAGTGTTTACTGAGTGCTTACCTTTGGAAATGGGCAATCCCTCCCTGGGAGCGGACAGAGGAAAAGCATTTGATTCTTGGTGGTCAGGATTCTGCCCTGGCCAGCCTGCAGCACCTGACAGCCCTCAGGCCCTGACAATCCCACTGGCTCTCACATGAGTTTCCCTGAAAACGGAGAGCTCAATAAGCCAAACAGTTTATTTGGGCACTGGGTCTCATATCCATGAGAGCCCTGTTCAGAACACAGCATGGTCCTGGTTGCACTTCATTGCTCTATGTTTTCTCCAGTGCTCTGATGAAGTTCACTCCTCAGTCCTGCCACCTCCTGTGGGTCCTTCTCCTGACCCATCTCCTGGCCCAGCTCACTCTTTGTCCTAAGCTCAGTCCAGCTTGAGACCTCAGCACCCATCCCTGTCACTCAGCCTTGTTCAGACCCCAAACTGAGGGGTTGCTGAGGCTTAGGAGGAAGATGGATTTTGGAAAGACTCAATATCCCCACATCCCTCATCTGAAAGGAAGGGAGGTTGTACCTCAGAGTCAGGGGCCACAGCTGTAATTGTGCCACAGGTCAGCTGGAATTGTGCCACAGGTCTCTGCCACTCAGGTCACATAGTGACAACCAGACAGCTGTGGCATGCCTTTGCAGCTGGCCAGTGCCACGCAGTGACACACACTGGGGTTATGTGTGCCTGGAGAGATGAGAGGGGCTCTGAAAGAAAGCAATCAGCTTCCACCTGGGGTAGAGGTAGGCACCTGCCAGGTATTTTACAAATTAAGCTGTCTCTATAAATTATGCTGTGGCAGTGGAGACACAGAATATTCTGTGTGAAGATCCATCTTCAGTCTTACGCTTCCCTGCTTTCACAGCTGTGGAGATGCTATCACATTTGCAGCAGGCTCTGCTTTGCCATAAGCAGGGCAGCTCATTGTCTGGCATTGCTGTCACCATGCTCCTGTTGCACTGACTGGTCTTGGTGGCCAACACACTCTCGTGTTGCTTCTGAAAGGTTTGCTCCCCGTCAACACCCAGATATGCTGGAAATGTTTCCTATATCGAGGGCTCTGTCTATACCCTGAGTTTAAAAGTGGACAAAGGAAGAGGAGGAGGCACACTCAGATCTGTGCAAGCTGTTTGGGGCTTGTTGCCACAGAGCTCCAGACTAACTGCACTTGGGAAGTGAAGCTCTGGGGGAAACTGGGACACAACAGGCCAAGCCTTTCACAGGCTGGATAAACAAGAACCTGCAGGAAAACACTGTATTGCCCTGGCTTCCCCAGTGTTTGTAAGTGCTCCAGATCTTGGTACAATGTCCAGGTGGGTATCTGGGTGTAGCAGTATGAGCCAGACACGTGTCTGGATTACAGCAGTGCTCAACTAGCAGCACAGACATGACCTGAAAATCCTCCATTTGTCTCTAGATGGGTCCCTCTTGCGTATCTCGCATGCGGCTGTTGCATTTGAGGTAGTTATCTTTACTTCCAAAGTTGTGCAGGTAAATAACCATTTGGTGTTTGATTTGTTCTGCATGCAGCACATCAGCTGGTCCCATTACAAGTAATTCAAAGGCTTTCCAAAGTGGTAAATCTCTGCTTATTTTCATTTCCTGCCTCTGGCAATGTAGTAAAAGATTGTCTCATTCCCTGTTTGAATCCTGCAGGCAGAAGTGAAATATTCTGCGATCCAGGACAGGTCAGACTGTAGATTTTTCCACCATCCCAAAGCCTAGTTTAGTCAGCTGGATGAATTGGAGCTGGTAAGCATGTAGCAGGGCATAAAAGAAACCCTTCATGCTCTGTAAAAGCAGCCTTGAGGTGCAGTAGGGCTCTGCACAAGGGCACTAATTCGTCACACAGCATGTCCCCAAGCTGCACTGCACAGCCCGGGCTGGACGTGGAAAGCAGGACACAGCAAGCATTTGCTAGAGCCTCACCGTGGCTGAAGGGTTATCACCCATCACCAGCATATCAGCTTTTCTTTCCTAAGGAAAGGAAAAAGACCAGCAGACAGGATCCTGAAAAACAACATGCCTCTGAAGAAAGACATCAGGCTTCTCTAATCCTCTTGCTTTGTGCTCAGGCATCTGATATCTGGGAACTGATTTACTTCTTTGTATGTCCTGGCTGGATCATCCTGTGCCCCTCCTGTACAAAGGGCACACAAGAATTGAAATCAGTTTTGCCTCTAAACAGATGCCAATTAAAATCACTGGAGAAGGGCAGAAAGGGAGCAAGAAACATCTCATTGGAGTTGTTGACACAGGTAGAATGCTGGAGATGGTCCCAATCTTTCCCAAAGCCTTTTGTTCATCTGTTTCCCAAGCTTCCTTGAAGTTTTTCCTGTGTGTGTCCAGGCAAAAACATGGGGGAAGGAGCTGAGCTGAGCTCAAATGTATCCCATGACTACTGGAGTTTGTGGCAAGGCTGCTCTTCCCTCGAAGGAGAGAAAAGTTGTTCCCACTAGGCAGTGAAACAACAAATGTGAAAGCCCCAATTCTGATTTATCCGCAGTCCCAGCAACCAAAAGCTGCTGTTGGTTTTGTCGTTTTCCAGAAGGTGTCTTCACTCACTCTTGTCCCCACGGTTCTTCTCATTGCTCCCTGTGCCTTTGAACAGAGTGACAGGAGGAAGAAATGACAGGGAAAGGTTGCTAAGCCTAAGCCCCACTCTTAACATGCAGCACACAAAGCCTTTCTGCTTCGGTTTATTCCAGAAACAGGAGCTTTTGGAACCCCTATCCCTGCAGCGCAGTTTGGCCATTGCTGGCAACAGGCTGCAGGTTTTGTACTGAGTTTGCAGGACTGAAGCCTGCCAAACTTGCTCTGCCTGGACTACTATTGAGTAGCTGCTGCTTTGTTTCAGTTTAGTTTAGCTGTAGGAACACTTTCTTCCTTCTAGCCGGGTGCCTATGGCTGATTCGGTTTACTTTCACTAGCACTGCATGGTAGAACCATAGTTTTATAACAGTGGCTCTTCTGTGCAGCACGAGGTGTTCACAACTCCAGCTTCATATGCGGGAGCTAACAGATGCCATCATGGGCTTGGTGTGACAGCAGAGCTCCTGAGAAGTGGAAGCACAGGGTGCACTGCAGGGGGATACAAGCCCAATGCGATGGTAAGAGATGGGGCTCAAGCCTGACTCTGGAGCACTCACAGCCACAAACAACTCACCTGTGGACAGCTAAAGAAATGCAGATACAGAGCTGGATGAGAATGGTTTCAGGGGTAGCAAAGAGGACAAAAAAAATAATATCTTACATGTATATAATCAGCATCTACAGTGAATTTGGATGTGAAATGGAGTTTCAATCCAGTGAAGAAAAAACAAGGTGTAAAAGCATGTAACAAAGCATGAAACTGACCCCCAGGAGAACCTGGAGTGAGGAAGAAGAAACCATCCCCATCAACCTCACATTCTTCCCACAGAACAACTCCAAATGCTGATGATTTCCTGTAACACCACCACCAGAATGAAACCACCAGCCTTAGGATCTGGATGAGCACAGGCAGGGGGAACATAACAGCAGAAATAGGAGTAGAAGATAAGAAGGGTGTGCATAAGACCTTCATATTCTTAGTAGTAGTAGTAGTATTAATATTATTAGTATTATTATTACTACTACTACTACTACTACTACTACTGCTATTGAAACTTTTTCTGCACAGGAGTATTATTTATTTTTCTGTAACAATTTGACCTGGACTAATAATTTTTTTTTTATTAGAGTACTAAGATTTCAGTTCTACTAACATTCAATTCTTGTCTTTATAGATATGTTTCCCTTTTGCCCGGAAACATTATTTCAAGCATAACACTGTAAGAAGGTTTCTGAATAGCTCAGAAACATTCTGTATTTCTCACAGGTTCAAAATAACCAAATACTTTATGAGATGAAATCACCATCAAATGTGAAAAATGCACCTGCCCAGGAGAGGTCTAAAGAGCTTCTCAGCCTCAGATGAAAAGGTAAATGGTGTTTCAGGTAAAATTGACTTTTGGATTTCATTTTTCCCCTTCAAACGTGTTCCTGCTCTCTTGGATGCTCTCTCTATGAGTCAAAGCTGATTCTGTTCCTCTTCTAGACTGCACTTTGTTAAAGAGGAAAGCCACAACAAACCACTTATAAATTAGGAGACATTATTTTTAGCCACAGATCAAAATTCAAAGAAATAGAAACTTCCAAACTCCTAGTCTTCTTCTAGTTCCTCAGTAAAGCTTTCCACATCAATGTCTTCCATTTCTAATGGTTTTATAATGTTTTGCAGATGTGTTCTGCTTACAATAAAATTCAGACACAATGCATTGCCATCAAACAGGTGCCCTTAGCACCAGCTTTTCTAAACTCCTGAAAAAAAAAATCAAAGAGGCCAAGGACAAGAGCCACCAGAGCAGACAGACCTGTACCATTTGGAACCATAAAGAGGTGAGCAAACCATGTGAAGGACTCTCCTAGTTACGTGCAGAATTACAGTGTAATCTAATTACAAGGTACCATGTAATTACAGATGTTTTCACATCCTGGACATCCTGGACCTGTGGTGTAGAGGTGATTTGCCATGAAACTCGTGGCCATTCCTGATTCTGGAGTTTTGGCTTCCCTCTTCATTGGAGATACTTGCAGAACATTTTTCTCTTGACTTCTATGTGTCTCTGCACCAAGTCAACTCACAGGACTACCTAAAACTAATCTGTATGACTAAGAGCACGGTCCAGATGCTCCTTGAACTCTGACAGGCTGGGTGCAGTGAGCACTTCCCTGGGGAGCCTCATCTTAATGTCTGCAGCAGGTGAGGGTTGCTTAATAGCTATAATGCTTTGGAAGATGTGCAAGATCTAGACCTAGTTTTGTGAGTGGCTTTGGTTTTCTCTTTGGATGACTCCAAACAACATTTGGAGATCTGATACTTGAATTCTCTCTAATTTGAATATACTTGATATATGTTTGTCTTGCTAAATGAAAAAAAGGAATTCTTGCTTTGCTGTATTTTCCCTTAAAGGGAAACCCCGTTTTCCTACCAAAATGGTGAGATATCATTTTATTGCAATCTGTTGCTTTATAAGATGCATGGAAATCCTCCTTCCTTAAACACTGTATTGGTTTGGCATGGCCTGGTTTTAGGTAGCAAAAGATGGCTCCTCTGAGGAAGCTGCTGGAAGTTTTGCCACCATGTCTGGCAGAGCTAATGGCTGATGGCTCTGAAGATGGAAATGCTGCTGGCCAGAACTGGGCCAATGAGAAAAGTTGGGAATGCCTCTGTGATGACATATTTAAGAAGAAAATCAAAACAAAGTCACAAGATTTTGGATTCTAAGAGAGAAGAGGAGAGGTGAGAACATGTGAGGGAATACAGCATGGTGACACCAAGGTCAGTGGAGAAGGAGGGGGAGGAGGTGCTCCAGGAGCCAGAGCCGAGATTCCTGTGCAGGCTGTGGTGCAGACCATGGTGAAGCAGCTGTGCCCCTGCACCCCATGGGGATCCACGGGGGATGCAGAGATCCACCCGCAGCCCATGGGGGAGGTGCCCACGCCAGAGCAGGTGGATGCCTGGAGGAGGCTGTGATCCAGTGGGAGGCCCGGTGGAGAGAGAGGGCCCTGCTTCCAGGCTGGAGCAGCCTGTGCTTGGAGGACTGCACCCCGTGGGGAGAGACCCACGGCACAGCAGTTTTGGGAGGGCTGTGTGCCCGTGGGAGGGACTCACCCTGCAGCAGGGGCGGTTTGGCTGCTGCTCGTGAGAGTGGGCCCACGCTGGGAAGTTCACAGAGAACTGTCTCCCATGGGAGGGACCCCACAGTCGCAAAGGGGAAGACTCCTCTACTGGAGCAGTGGAAGGAAATGTCGGTGATGAACTGATGAAACCCTCATGCCCTGTCTCCCTGCACTGTTGGTGGGAAGGAGGGAGGGCCTGGGAGGCGGAAGGTGTTCTAAGGGCTTATTTTACTTCTCGTTATCCTCCTCTGAGTCTCTTAGTAATAAATTAACTTTGCAACTTAAGTTGAGCCTGCTTCACCCTTGAAGTGTTTCTCCTTGTCCTTACCTCACTCATGAAGCATTGGTCAATTTTTTTCCTTTCCCTCCTCTGCCCAGCTGTGGCAGGGGAGGGTGAGCGACCGGCGCTGGGCCAGTGTCAAACCACAACAGCTTGCCATAAAGGACTCTTAGTTAATTTCTTTTCTGTGATTTTAATTTTGGCTAGGTCCTTCTGCCTCATCCAACAGGAACCAGGAACTTCCCCCTCAAACCTGTAGGCCTTGGTCCTCTGTGTCTTATCAGGGTGTTGCACAAGTCTGATTTCCCAATCCCAGTTCCCCCCATTGCTGACCCAGGCCCAGAGCAGGACATCTGCGAAATGCTTAGATCAAAGCTCCCCACCTGCCAGTGGGGTTTTGGCCATTAACCTTTTGTTTATGCCCTTGCTGTGCAGCAGAGGCACTCCAGGTATTTCCTTGCTAAACAAAGGCAGGCGTTTAAACCCAGCAATCTGCTTTATGACTCTGGGCACCGTTGCTGCACACACCGTTTGACTCTTTTCTCTGCAGAGATTAATGCTGGCATCTTAAACATCACTGATGCCTTGTAGACAATCCATTAACATCAGTGTCTCCTAAGAGGCCAGCCATACCATTATTTATAAAATAGGGATCCCTTCCTAGTGCTACCGCTACCAATCCCTTGATTTCCCGAGCATGGAATCGTGCCTATTATCAGCTGTGGAGTATTTTACACTGCTACATATTTTTTACTCTATAATGAGCTGCGTGTGTGTGAGTGACATGAAAAAAAATAAAATAGAGGAATATTGCTATTCCACTTGCTGCAGTGTATGAGCTGATCTGGTTAGACACGAAATGCAGACAGAAATCCGCCTCACCTCTCAAGCTAATTTTAGTCTCTCCCTCTGTTCTCTGTGGCTGTGTGTGTATAAAATCACTGGCAGTCTGACAGCGTTTCAGTAACCTGTGCCACGCGCAGAGCGGGATGTACTCACCAACCATCTGCTTGCATGGCACGGGTTAACTGAGCCTGTGGGATTGTGCTTACCTAAACAAAACCACTGCAGTGAGGGGAAAAACAATGAATGGGTGGAGATGATCAGCTCATGCATTCCAGCTAGTGCAGTCCAGGCAGCAATGACAGCCTGAAGGTTACAGCAGCATCCGGATCAGCATTCCAAGTGCACCGATCTTACAGTCTGGAGTGATTTTACGTGGAGCTGTTCTTAATTTGCTGAGCCATGGCCAGTAACCAGGCCAGCCTGCAGGATGATCAGAGCAGGCACTGCAAGTTCTTATCTTATATGTTCTACCAGGCTGTGAGAGATCACAAGCCTGTGTGGATGCTGGAAGACATGAGAACTATGGAGTATTTTTACTGGGAGGAAAATGCCAGCCTACGAACCTACTCACCTTCAGAAGCCCTTCTCTATGCAGTGGTGCATAATCACCTGCCTTATGCTCAGTATCTGCTGTCTCATTTTCCAGAGGAGGCTCTCAAGGTGCCTGGGGAACACTTCTGCTATTGCCCATCCTCTGCTCCTCACTTGGCCATGGCAGTCACATATGACAGGAGAGATATCTTGGGACTGATCATCAAAATTGCACACAAGCTCCCCAGCTTGAACTCCTATATCAATAGGGCTGGCTGCTTTCATCTGGAAGATGGGAAAACGCCCCTGCACCTTGCCTGCGAACTGCTGAGGTCAGAGACAGTCCTCATCCTCCTTGGGAACGGAGCGTCTCCCAGGATAGAGGATAGTAAAGGGCTCACCCCGCTGGACGTCATCCTGGAGCAGATGTGGGACTCCAAAGTCAATGTCGCATCAAAGAAGCTCTGCCTCGACTACCTCTTGCTCTTCATGCCCAACCCACAGTTTAAGATGCGGAAAGTTCTGCAGGAGCATCCAGACCACTGGACAGCTTTGCTGGGAGAAGACAAATTCAACAGCCTCGTGGGGAACACACCTGCTTCTTTATATCTGCAAGCTATGCAAACTATTCTCCAGACTCTTCCCCCTTCCCACTTCCCTAAAAGCATCCAGGAACTACCAATACCTCAGGCACTAAAGCCCTTACCATCCTATGGCAAAAAGCTACCGGCAAAAAATGTGGTAAATGTTTTTCCTTGACTTTATTTAATGGGTCTTGGATTTTCAAAGGCAACTTAGAGGAGCTGGTCATGCACCACCCTCTGCATTTTAGTGGGATTTTAGTATTTAACCTATTAGGCTATGCTGGAAAATCCAATATTTTGTGACAAGATTTTAAATGTCTTTTCTAACTGATTGCAGGTATGGCACTTTTAAAGGCAAAAGCCTTCCTTGTTTTCTGTTTTGTTGTGCATGTGAAGGGTTAACTGTAGTTGAGACTGTGTTATGTTTGGTTTCTTAGCTGTCAGCTGGTATCAGTGTATCTGAATTCCCAATATGATAACTGTATCCTGTGTAATGCACCTGGGTTAAAAGGAACTACGTGCCCAGTGGGGTTTTCAAATGGTGTCACTGTGGGACTGTGTTCTGCTAGAGCTGGGAAAAATACCACCCCCTACTAACAAGGTTCAAACATCGGGTTTCCTTTCTAACAACGATCAAGCATTATTAGTAATAACCACAAAGTCCATGGCTGATGCTGCAGGGATGCAGAGGCAGTTCCTGTAGGATAACTGATCCTACCGAGTTACTTTACGGCAGGTCATGGTGTGGAGGGCATGAGTTCAGAGAGGGGCAGTGAGTGTATGTTCCTGGGGGGTAGGAAATAAAGATCCACAGAAAAGATAATGGAAAGCATCCAGTCTCACCTGGGAGCAAGGGGGTTAAAGGCAATCCCAGCCCTGACGCCTCTACAGACTTGTGCAATGGAGAAAGAACCATTTTCCCTGCTGTCCATTAAACAAGTGGCAATTGGAGCAGGGACAGTGGGAGCCCTGTCTTTCGTAAGTGACATTACTTCTCCTTGACTTGTGTTTCAGAATGTATCTCTACAGGAGATGTAGCTCACTAACTCGATTTCCCTGTGGGTCTCAGTGCCACAGGCATTTGTTAGTTATTTTAAGCTGGGGTATGATGTGCTGCTGTTAAAAGTTGTTACTTGTCAGTTAGAGTATTTTTGCCACCTGGGTCCAGAAAGAAGTCCTTATCCTGGAAATTACAAAATGTTCCCACTGACTGGGGACTGCAGGCAGGGTGAGTTTGCAGAAAGCAGGGCTGGGGCTGGGCCGCCTTCTGGGTAGCTCTGAACCTCTCTGCTTGAGGCACTGGTCCTGCTCTCCTGGCTGTTCTCAGCACCAGCAGAGCAGTGGCAGAATCCCGACTCCCTTTGGGGGACATCCCTTACTTTGGACCCCAGTGTTCCCTACTCTTTGTAAGCACAACCCTCTGTTCTGCTGAAGTAGCGTAACTCACTTCCCAAATCCGTACTGGGCAGCAGAGAAGAACTCACCCTTCTCTTCAGCTGGATTTGGAGCCAAAGGCTGTGGAGCACAAACTGCTTTCCACAAGGCTCTAGCTAAGAAAGGATGTGCAGTCAAATCTCAATTGCTTTGTGCAAAAATGGCTCGTGTCTCATCTGGCTAATTCCCCGCCTGTGCCACAGAGGCCGTGCTGGACCTGCGCCCTTCTTTCCATCAGCACAGGGAGCACTTCCATTTGGTTTCCCTCTGCATGGGCTACCTCCTGTGTGCCAGGACACTGGCAATGCCAGCCATGGCCAGGTGGAGATTTACTGTGAGGCTGCAGAACATGCCGCTCTCAGCTACCTGGAACATCCTTCCTGAGACACTGGGATGCTCCTCCCAGCCATGTCTTCCCACATGCCGTGGGAGGACCTCAGTTCCGGTGCCACCTGCGCTGGGCCAGGTGAATAAGCAGGCTGGCTCGTGAGGTGGAGAAAATGTCAGCCTGGCCCTAAAAGTGGCAAGCAGGCCGTGAAGGGGTTAACCCTTCTCCTGAAATCCCTCATCCCTGGTGCTGCAGTGTCCCTCCACCCCTGCCCCTGGGGACTTGAATGTCCTTCTCCATCTGTGTCTGTTCCTCATCGTTCAGTGGGGGAGGCTGCGAATGGGGAAATGCAGGGTCAGTGCTGGGTGAGGGTTTTGGGGGAAGGCTGCTCGCCCGGCTGCCTGTGCTGCAGAGAGAGGCTGTCACAGCTTGGGAAGCAAAGGCAGATTTGCATTATAAGCGGTGGCTCAGCTGCTTCTGCCAAGCCCTCAGGCTCCCCAGCACTGGCACATTTTCCCCCGAAAGCCCGGAGCTGGAGGCAGAGGACAGAGCAGGTTCTCACCGCCCGTAGCTGCCGTGACTGTGCAGAGCATGGCCCCTGTGGCACCCCGGGAGTCCAGAGGAGCAGGATTGGGTTTGTCCCCAGCAGCACTGCGGTATCTCATCCGGATGTCGGTGGGTGAGAGGCGGAGGAGGCTGGAGAAGGATATTATTAGAATAGTAATTAGGTCCTGGGAGCAGAGATCCCGGGAAAGGAGGAAATGCAAATCATCCAGCGCTGTTGCACTGGCTCGAAACCATGTGAGTTTCCGTGCTGGGAAGAGTTTCACAAAAGACAGGAGGGAGGGGAGGGCTGTTCATCTTACAAATCCAAGGAGGCAGGTAGGGACTGTCGGCATTGCCGGAGAGTTCTTTCTTATGAAGGCAGGAGGCTGTACTCAGAGAGCCAGAGCAGCCCACTGGGAGCAAGCGAGTGTAAAATGGTGCAGGGGTCTCTTGTTGGCTGCTAAAGTTGGGATCAATGCAGAGGTCAGGAATCAGGCACTTCAGGCTTTATGGGTGGATTTGTAGCAGACAGCAGGACGCTTGTGTGCATGCATTTGTCCGTGTGGAGGGTTCCCCTCAATCCACCTGCCAAGAGAGAAGATAGAAGATGAATTGTCTTGAACAGTTTCTCCCTGGGGCATTCCTCTGACTGGTACCCCCAGCCTGGAAGAAAGCTGCTGGTCCACTGTTGGCCAACATGTAAAATACTGGTGTGTCCAGCCCAGAGTGCAACAGGCAACTACCCACACAGGAAAGATCACTCCACAGCCCCCTCATTCCTCCTTTTCCTGACCATTTTAGCAAGATATCAAGCACCAGCTGGCCCTCAATTACATCGGGCCTTCCATGTGCAGTCCCAGTGGGCCAAAGTTTAGGGTCATTAGCATTGTAGTGACAACTCTTTCCATTGCCTGTAGCAATATGACTGCAGGATGGGCACTCCTTCTGCTGGAATGGGGGAATCTTCTCCCTAAACCCTGTTTGCTTATATTGTGGTGACCTGCCTGTTAGTTTGAGATCCCATTTGTCTTCCTGCTCAGTACAGTGACATTACATCAGATATGGCCAAATCTACCTCAGCCCTGTCTGTGTTGGTTTTTTCTCTCCATTCTTTCCAAACCAGGTCACCAGCAAAAGTAAACTCAAAATATTTTGCAGACTTCCTGCAACCTGAAGGTCTTGAAAAATCCCTTTGCTTGCATGGCAAATATGTTGGTGACTTTGTTAATGAAAAAGGGTGCTGGGTGCTGTGTGGTGATGTTTACATTCTGCATATCTGCAAACTGAGTAAGTGTCGCTAAGATCTGTATTTCTGAACTTGGGAAAAAGAATAAACATAAGAGAAATGGGGAGAGGGTAAAGTCTTTTCTGATCTTTGGATTTAGGTTGGTTCTGCAGGTTACATCTTTTTAATTTCAGTTTTGAGGAGTAGTATTGTAAGGATCCGAGTTGTCTGTATGTGTGAGCCTTTGGCTTTGGTGAGAAGCACTTCAGTGAGCACAGTGGGGGGGGTGGGAGTGAGTGAAAATGTGCAGGTGCGTGTGGACACGTATGTGAGTGCCTGCCCTCTTGCCACACACGAGTGCCTGTCCTCTTGTCACGTGTGTGTGTGTCTGTCCTCTTTGTCACTCGTGTGCCTGTCCCCTTTTCACGTGTGTGTGTCTACCCTCCTGTCACACGTGTGTCTGCCCTCTTGTCATACGTGTGTCTGCCTGCCCTCATGTCACATGTCTGCCTTCCCTCTGTCACACACGTGTGTCTGCCTTCCCTCTGTCACACACGTGTCTGCCTTCTTGTCGCACATTTATGTGTCTGCCTGCCCTCTTGTCACACACAAGTGTCTGCCTGCCCTCTTGTCACACGTGTCTGCCTTCCCTCTGTCACACACCCGTGTCTGCCCTCTTGTCACACATTTATGTGTCTGCCTGCCCTCTTGTCACACACACGAGTGTCTGCCTGCCTTCTTGTCGCACACGTGTGTGTGTGTCTTCCTGCCCTCTCCTGGCGAACCCGTAACCGACTGCCAGCACTCACCCACTGCACTCCTCGTACCAGCACTGAGCGATGCCCTACGGAAGCAGCCTTTTCACGAGGTCAGTGTGTGTCCCAGGCTCTGTGCTGCTGACAGGTAAGGACATTTCTTCTTCTTTTGTAGAGGCAGCAGTTTTGCTCTTGAAATGGGTGTTTTACCCCCGAACACCAAGCACAAGGGCTTCAGCTTGCCATCATCCAGCAAAGGGTTTATGATGCTGGCCACACTTTATTCTAGAACACATTTTTTTAAAAAATAAAATCTGTTAAACATACATCTTTGTCTTTCTATTTTTTCTGGGCTGCCAGCAAAATTCAGCTACCTATGACATCTAACCCTATGCTTCTGTCTATTTCTGCAGCATCACTAGCAGAAAGGACAGGACAGATTCTGACCTCAGTTACACCTCCCTGCACCTGAAGTAATGCTTTTAAAGTCACTTCCATCACTACTGATGTTTGTTGGTCTAAAGGAAAACAATCCATTTGTGCATTTGTGTTCTTCGAAGCTCTATAACTCTGACTTCAGCATAAAAATAAATGTGACACTTAATCCCTGAAAACATTTTTTACATTTTTCATACTCTGAATGTATATAGATGTATATTTTCCATCTCTAACATCGATGGCATTTCCCTCTTCCCAGTTCCCTCGGCCTTTTTGGAATCAGCATGGCAGTGACAGATGCAGTTGTTCACTTATTAAGACTGAATGTTGCCATGCCCAAGTACAAATGAATGTTCATTGTATGATACAACTTTCTTATAAAGCCATACTTTTGTAATTTTGGTTTCTCTTTTTTAGGGGTGAAAAAAAATCCTCCCTACAATTGTGTTTGCACATTACTCGCTGCATGGTTAAAGATAAAAAGATTGTAACATGCTGGAATAAAGTATATATACATAACCTGATGTAATTAGGTATACTAGCTGTGAGAATCATTTAATCTGATTGTATTACTATAATAAACTTGCAGTATAAAATTGATGTGTCTTTTATTAGCTAATTGGTCAAAACCACCCACCAGTATCTACTGCTTTTGCTTTGGCTCATCTTATTGTTTGATGATTTCATTCTGGCTGCTGAGCCATTATCTCAAAAAATGTGACCTGAGGAAAATAATATTTCCCTTCACAGGCTTACAGTAGCTGACTGTGCTGTCAGAGGATGACCCCAAGTGATGAGGTGAACCCACACTTCACAGATCTGCTGAAAAAGTGGTGATGAATCAGGAGGGGCTCAACAGGGGTTGAATGGTAATTGATTTCAAAGGTTTTCATTTTTTAGGTTTGGGTTCAGCTTATGCAGCTGTTTGCTGTGAACATGAGTGCCAGTAGCCTGCTTTCCTTGTCTGGTTTGTGTGTCATCAACAAGCTCCTTTCCTTCCTCAAGTTTTTCTCTGTGTAGGAAAATACCCTGGCAAGGCCTCCAGCATCAACTTCTCCTGTAGGCTCAGCTGAAGGTCTTAAGGCAGATGTGCACATCTCACCCTCTGTGCTCTCCGTGGGTTAAGGATCCACCAGATTCTATGCCAAGACCTGAACCATCCAGATCCTCCTCTGCTCTGATAAAAACAGCTACCCAAATTGTTTCGCATGATGGGTAGCTGGTTTGGATGATGAGGATGATGATAATCATGGGGTGTAGACTCCACCACCAACTGTACCCACAGATCTCCTCAAGGCACATTAGTACATGCAAGCTATAACCAAAGGATAACTCCTCTGAGCTTGCATAGTAAGTTATTGGTTTCATGGAAGAATGCAGAGAACCAAGTTTCACTGATCTCATTTAAAGAAGGTCAAGACTATGTCCTTGCCTTCACAGCAGGAGGTTTATCCCTAACTACGTCACCACAAGAATGTGGTCCCCAAAGATGTCGTTTTCTGGCTTATTTGCTTCCATGTTTCCTGTATTTGAGAAAGGGAATCTGATTCAGTTTCTCTCGTGCCCTGGCAGCTCTGCTGGGGCTGACCATTAGGGAGCTCTGGGCTGACACATCCCCCAGATCCAGTCTCATGGAGGTACTGGGTTTTTTACAACTGTAGTTAGTTGGAGCCCACACACCAGCAGGCAGCAAGACAGGTATTTAAACAGAAAAATTTAAAGGGTATATTCCCTTGTGTGGGGGGAAGCACTGTCATAAGCAGATGATGCACTGAGCGAAATCCTGCCCACGCCTCAGTTACTTGGGCGCACATCCCCGAGTGAGTCACCCCAAAGGCAGCTGACAGGTTTGGCATGTCCCACACTGTCCCGTGTCTGCCTGGCCAGCACAGGAGCAATGCCTTGGGGGAACATGCTCTGCATTCTGCTGCACCACCACACTCAGCTGGTGACATGGATTACTACTGGGCTCCAGCTCCCAAGATGCCTGCATTTGTCTCCAGCACTTTGGAAGCTGCTCTGAAACCAAGAAGCCAGATTTCTCTGGGGGTGACTCCCAAGCGCTGCTTGATTTGGAAAATCAGTCATTATTTTCCAGTGCCAGCTCCAGCTCTAGTAAAATGCGTGTATTTTGCTATGGATCTCCTGTGAAGGAGAAGTTTATTGCTGGTGGGAAGGGTTTTGGCAAATTTCATGAGTACATGGAGAGAAGAGAACTCTGTACACCAGCTATGCCCACCCACGCAGATCCCCGTGGAGAGCGGTGAGGAGGAGGAATGATTATCACAGAGTTGTCAGACTCACACAAGAAAACCTGGGAGGAAGGAAGGGAAGAAAAGGATTGGGAGAGGCGGTATGGCAAGATGCCTTGTGGGAAGCAGATCCCACAGTTGAGCAGAAATAGGGAAAATAGTCTGGAGAATCCCAAACCACAGTACAAGCTATGAGAAGCACAGCAACACAGAAACCACCCCCTGCCACTTTCTCATGGAGCCTGGCTTCAGGGTTACAGAGAATGTCAGGATGATAAAGGAGAGGCTGACAAGCATTAGAAAAGGAAATAATCCCTAGAGCTGACTGGAAATTGATGTTTCTATTCCACCAAAAATGACAATATTGCAAAATACACCTCAGTTCTAATTCGAAATGAAAATTCAAAATCAAAACCCGTTTTACAAGGAAGAAAACTGATCCAGATCTATCAAGATAATTCTTAAAGAATAGCAACATTTTGATAACGTTGTAATACTTTGCTTTTTGTTTTTAACAGTGTTAAAGCACCAAAAAATAATCAAAATATTATAGAAAGTACCCTACTTCTTTTGATAGCTGAAAGTCTTTGTTCAGATTTTCTTGCACCAGAGTTTTCGTCAAAGGAGGAACATAAACCCCATGGTGCTGGGTGCTCCCAGCCTCATGCCATGTCTCCAACACTGGGAATGGGAGAAGCCAGGTAAGGAGAGCACCTTTGCCTGGCTACTTTCAGCAGTACATTCCTACTTATTCCCTCAGTGCCCACAGCTGTTGGATTGGGGATGTTAGAGGGTATATCCTTGCTGAGTCCTATTCATCTTTTGGCCTAGTGTCCCAAATTTGTCTAGTTCTTTTCTGAGCCTGTTGATACAGTCACACCCACGGCTCCCTACAGCAGCAATTCACATTTATCTGCACCCAAGCCCACCTGCCACTTCTTTTTCCCACTCGGTTTAGTGGGGTCCTTCAGATGCCTCTTGCTACCTGTGTGGTGTTTGGATACTTGGAAAACTCCAGTAGCACTGTGAACACAGAGCTATCGCTGCTCACTCCTTTCTCCAGCCACAGGTTATATACGAAACAAAACTGGTTCCTGCACAGATATCTAGGACCCTCCACCGCTGACTCTTCCTCACCCTTTGCCATTCTGTAACCAGCTTTCACTCCCACAAGTAACTCCTGTGATCCCATGACAGCTTCATTTCTTTAATAATCTTTGGGGTGGAACCTTGCCCACAGCTTTTTGAGAATCCAAATACATTGTGTTCACTAGATCTCTCCTTTATCCTCTCTCCTTTTGAGTGCAATAAATAATTTACAAACAATTCAATTTTCATGAAGGTAAACTTTGCAGTAAAACCTGTTCTGACAGGAGATGGCAGAATTAAAAAGTTTTGTCCATTAGAAGGACCTAAAGATATTTATGGATTGTGCAAAGTCTCCTTACAGAAGTAGGGCCCATGGTGTGATTCTTGGACCCGTCCTGTGCAGGACCAGGAGTTGGACTCAGTGATTCTTGTGGGTCCCTTCCACTTCAGAATATTCTTTGGTTCTGTGATTCTGTAAAACACATTGCCTTGAGATTGCAGGGGAAATCCAGACAGTATTTTTTTAAAGTGTCTTCTAATTTTGAGGCTTTCACTGAAGCTGAAAATGAGCAACTGTAGGACAAAAATCTGTGTTCTTCTGCCTGGAAGGTGTTAGGCAGCGACACTGTAAGCAGACTCTTTTTCTGAGTTTACAGATCTTAGTAAGATACTATTTTCAGCTGTGATGCATATATTTGCAGACACTAAACTTCTCACCTATAGAGGTGATTGCTCGATCAAATGGGGTTTTTTTATGGGACTTCTCCCGTGGGTAGGACTGAGCTTTGCTGGTAGCTACAGGCTTTGGCTTACTTCTCTACCAGGCTGCAGAGCCCGGCATGGTGACAGACAGAGATAAAATTACATTCCATGTGTAATTTGGGATTTCATGAAAGGAAAGCCAAAATGATAAGAAGAAAGAGCTCTGCCTAAATTAGGTTTCTGCTTAGAGGTGTGTTCCCTAAGCACTCAGAAATTCACATGCTTACTTAGACAGGCTTACTCAGATGTGGTGAGCTTTAGGAAACAGTAAAGTATGGCAAGCTACCCAAATTTGGGATCAGGGAGGCTGAGGGTAGCTTTCCCACAAAATTACCCAGCTCTTCTTTTGCAGAATTAACAGATTCTAGCAGCAGATTGGTGCTTTGTGTTCTCTGGAAAACATGAACCAGGTTTCAAAACGTCTCAGTTCTGCTCCAACACACATGATCATCATCCCCTCAATTAAAAAACATCACTTAAATGACACAGTCCAAACCTAGACTCTTCCATGGCCTTTCTCATTCACCTTTTGCAGATATTTAGACCTGGGGAGCCCCCTCCATCATGGCCTGGGCCTTTGCCCTCACTGCCTTGGACGGGATGAACACCCAAATTTCAAGCTCTAAAATGACTGCACATGATACACAGCCTACAACATGAATGCACATGCAAGCACCATGGCTGATGTGAAAGAAGAGGCCCTGCATGAGTCTTACTTATTTTTAGAGTGAAAGGCCCCTGCCTCAGCCAGCCAGGACTCCACGACTAACATCCCAGTTCCTTACTGGTGCCAGCCTGCCAGGTTTTGCCCAGCCTCCATGCAGGACCTGTCAGTGCAACTCCTTTAAGATTCAGGCAGGCAACTCTTTGCCTTTAGGATCAGGTTAGACTTTAAACAGACAACTGCAGATTTACTTTGTAGTAGCTACTGCTTTTATTTTCCGTCCTTTAAACCATCCTCAATAAAATCTAGAAACTGTTTGACCTGGGAGAGCTGCTAATGAATATGCTCTCACAAGCTAACAGGAAGGGGGAAAAAAAGGAAGGTATTTTAAAACGAAAGCCCCTTGTTTAGGTTTTACATTTCAAATGCTTTAAGTGGTTTTTTCTTCTTCTTTCATTCCTGCAGTGTTGCCTGAAAAGCCAGTTTTGCTCGGCTATTGTCTGCTTCACTGCATGGCTCCCTGTGTTTCGACAGCCCGTCCTCAAATCGGCACAACTTTGAAGTGGATCCGTCTTCTAAAGGGATGCCTTTTCCTCTGCCTCTCCTCAGCATCAGTAGTGTACGAGCCCTGTGGGGCTCTTGAACTCAAATACCACCGTTTATTAGAAGAGAAAATAGAGATTGTAACTCATAAAATAAGGAAACTCAGCTGGGCAGGGCCGGATAGGAATAAAAAGGAGTTAGCAGCAGCCTTCCCTTCTCCCACGTGTGTCCTGGCTTGTTGGCTGCCTGAGCCGCGGAGAAGTAAAAACGGCTCCTTAGACCTGTGCAGGTGCCACCGGCGATCATTTCCGCACAGCCCCGTTGTCTTGCTTTGCGTTTGGTTTTTAATTTTTTGACGACTTTTCGTACTTTCCACCCCGGCGGCTCCTGCGCGGGCACCGGCCGGGCCTTCGGCTGCCTCCGTGAGGGCCGCCCCCCCACCCCGGGCCGTGAGGGTGCTGCAGAGCGCGGAATACGCGAAATTTTCCTTAAGAAAGGACGTTCTTTGATGTTTGATCTTCGTACGCTTTCAAGCCTAATCAGCAGGAAAGGAGATTTAACGCGTGAAACAGCAGCTAACAAGCAATGCCTGGGTGATGCCCAGGTGTTAGAAAGACAAATTACTCGTGGGTGGAGTTACCTTGTTAAGCTTTAGGGCTCGAGGTGATCTCCGACCTCGGGGGAGGTTAACAAAGCCTGGGGAGAAGGGTGCACTGCTGATAGTGGACACAAAGAATGCAGAATTTATGGGCCACAAGGACATTTGGCAGGACCCCAAAGACAAGGAAGAAGCTAATAAAAACAACTCAGCAACTGTGCTGAATCAGCTCCAATTGGGTAAAAGGAGGTTCTGGCAGGTGGAGATGGTGACCACGAGCTCACAGCCACGGAGCCAAGAAACCCACGGACCCAAAAAGAAGAGAAAGACTGAGTATGGGACTAATTAGAAGGAGAAATGAAAGTATAATTAATAAGCAAAAGACAGAATAATAATTAACAAGAGAACTATGTAACTTGTAGCCAATGAACATGAATTCCTTTGTTTGCTAAAATGTATAAATAGCAAAAGGCTTTGATAGTTGGTGTGCTTGATTTGTGGAATACCACTGAGCATCCAGGCTTGTGCAACTCTGAGATAATCAGTGTCTGTCTCAAGTGTGTAATTACAGGCTTGTTGCACACAAATCCCATTTTTGTGGACAACAAGGTGACTCCAGGTCTGTGAGAAGACCCTGCCACCGTTAGGGGATGCCAGAATTGTGAGGTGACCCCAGTGCTGCCAGCTGCCCCTTGCCCATGCCCATCTGGTGACCCCATGGCGCAGCTTTCGGATACAGTGTCCAAACCAAACCCAAATATGCAAACCCAGCTGCAGGAAGGTGGTGCAGGTGCCTTTACTGTCAGCCACCGAAGAAAGGTTTGGGGCTTATTCAGTGACGGAAAGGCCTCATGTGCCATGGAAGTTGACCCTGGAGCTGGGCTCTAGACAAAGAGCTACAAACAGAAGCAAATTGTTTTGCACAGGGCGTGTGGGGTTGCTGGGCAGAGATGAGGAGCAGGTGGACATTTTCCATCCTCTCTGCTCTCTCCAGGGGAAAGGAGAAGCTGTGGTGACTTAAGTTGGCCATGAGTGGCTGAGAGGCTCCATATCTGTGTTTAGCAAAATACATAAAACCCAGGGATGTAATGCAGCCCCACTAGTGCACTGCTCCTGGGGAGAAAAGCTCATTAGACAGAGGAGTTGGTGGTGGTGGAGCTGTGAGAGCCACCATTCCCCATCTTCCCAGGAGAAGGGTGGCTGGGGCAGGAGGCACTTCTACTGCACCCAGGCAAGGACCCTGCCTGTGCAGTGGGCATCTCTTGCAGAAAATAAAGGACTGCTGAGGAGCTTGATACCCATCAGGAAACAAGGAAAGGTACTGCCAAAGATGTCTTTAGCTCTGTTTCTGGCACATTTATGAAACGTTAAATACCTAGACAATGGTAGCTGGCCCAATAGCCTGAAGTCTCAGCTAAAAAAAAATCAGTCTTCTTTCTGGAGCTAACATTCTCTGATCTGGGGGTCTGTTCCTTTATTTTCACTCCCCTCTGCTTCAAGGCTAATCAGCAGAGCTTGCGAACCAATAACAAATTGGTTAAAAATCAGCTTTATATGCAAAGCCTAAAATAAAACATCTGTATATATCCCAGAAACCTTCACAACCTCCTGTTTTATTAGCATCTCTAAAATAACTTTTCTTTCCTGACTCTAATTCCAGCTAAAAGCACTCTGATAATCCTCACAGGACTGTTATGTGTATTTCCAATTAAGCAATTTATAAGCACTGGCTGTGAGGAGCTTTTTGTTCTTAAGGAAATTATTTCTTCATTAAGAGTAAAACAAGTCTTTTTTTATCCCTGCTTAATATGAAAGCCCTTGTGTCCCCTTCACATATGTTTTAAGTACTGAACTGTGTAGAAGGAGATTAATCATTTTGTACCCCAACAAGCAGGGAAGACACAGCAGCTGGGTCAGTCGCTCAGGGAATAGGCTTTTCAGTGTTTGTTTTCAGAGAGAAGTAAA
Source organism: Dryoscopus gambensis (assembly GCA_013389985.1). NCBI lineage: Eukaryota > Metazoa > Chordata > Aves > Passeriformes > Malaconotidae > Dryoscopus > Dryoscopus gambensis. Next base: position 208,715 of record WEIT01021987.1, read on the forward strand.
AGTCAGACAGACAGACACTTACTTTCAAGCTACTTGCCTTTGCCAGAGGCAACCCACACAATCATGAGCCCTTCTGGAGTCTGAGTCATGAAGAACTGCAGCAGATAAAATGAAGACAGTCAAGAGGAAAAAAAAAATCCCATTCATGCCCAGCTAATGAGTAGAAGTTCCAAATTGCCTCTTGTTTTGCAGGCTGTGTACCTTAATTAGATGAATCACAGAACACTGAGGGTGGAAAACACAGGCCAGAGAGCTCATAAGAGTCCACTTCATTCTTTCACACTGGCAGCATTATCTACCTCCCCCACAGAGAAGAATGTCCCTCCGTGTTCCTGGACTGTCATGAGGCATGGGTGAACACGGAAAATGAAGAGCAGAAATGATGGATGATTGAGTTTAGCTTGTATAGTAGCACAAGCATCCTATTCCTATTCTTGTCCCCAGGCCCAGCCATTTACACTTTCTTTGAAGGCACTCATGAGCCTTTGTTCTGGTCAAGGGCAGCCCTATGACCAAATGGCATGAGTTGCACTGAGCAGCAACATGAGGGACCTTCAAAGTGAGGGCACACTTGCTAATATCAGGAATGAACCCACCGGAAAGCTTCTGATGTGGCAACAGAAGACATTTTGAGCCTTGAGTGTTCCCGGAACTCTGGAAAGAAACCCCACATAAGTGTCGTAAGTAAACTGCATTCCCTTCAAGCTTCTCTAAGCCAAACTAGAAGACAGCTTAATAATGGGATAGCTCCTGAATGTTTCAGGTTAATAGCTCATATCTGTTTACAGTAACAAATGTAGAGAAATGGAGTAACTGACGACAAACGGAATTACTACATGAGTAAAGAACTAATCTATAGAAATAGGTAAGAGATCAAGATGCTGCAGCATGTAAGCCTATGCCAGTGCTTGACTTGCACAGGGTCAGTGGGAAATGTGTCACGTATTCCAGCAGCACCAGCAGCCCCCTGTATTCTTCCCAGGAATGGGTGCATGAAATGGCTGATGAATGAAGCTAGAAATGGTGAGTTTGACTGCGCAGTTCAATGTAGACATTATATCATTCAGTGAAGAAATGATGAGTTTAGAATGATCTTAAAACCTCGAGGTTTCTTCCTCAGTCTCTGCATTTGATGCCATGCTCAGTAATACCATTTATCATCTCCCTGTCTGTTACACAATGGATTTTATTTAGCAGCACAAGGAAGAAATGCCTGGCTGTAGTACCCTCAGCAAGTGCAGTGGCACTGTGGTTTTTTGTTATTCTGGTTTTATGATGTCACTCTCTGTCTTAGAGGGAAATAGGTTTTGGAGAGGGATTCGAAGAAAGATGGGGTAATATGTGACATAGTGCATTGGCTCCTGGGACAGAGACAACTCTACTGGCACGTGGAGAGTCATTGATCTGCCAGGTCAAAAAAAAAAGTCATGGCAGCGTGAGAGAAAGGAGGAGGACAGAGTGACAAACAAGTCGTACTTGGTGCTCAGAGTCAGCACTCCTGTCGCAATGCAGGGAACAGTAAGGGAAATGTCAAAAATGGACAAGCAGGTTGAGAAAGGCACTGCAGGAAGCAGTAATGTGCAGAAAATAATGCTGTAGGGGGAAATAGAGGATGAGGAGGGAAAATTAAGTGTTAATGATACCATCATTATGCAGGGATTGACGCCGATCTGGAGGCTGTATTTTGGGTTGGCTGCAGTCTCAGGGAGGCCAGAAACAGGAGATAATGTCAGGCAGAAGATAAAGTGGCCAAGGGCATGATCTGTCCTGAGTCTTAGAAACACTGAGAAGAAAAGTCATTTGTGTTTAGGTATAGCCTAATGTACAAAAGAGTATTGTGAGCACTCAGAGGTGTCTGGCTACTTCACCTGAAGGAAAAGGGATATGGCAGCATCTCAGTTATAAAAACTGAGAACAAGAGGAGGCAGTCAAAGAGAAAGATCAGGATTTAATTTGCTCAGTGTTCAGTCACCAAGAGACGTGGGGGTGGCAATATTGCCAAAGCAAAACTGAGTTGAGGGAAATAGATTAGAAGCAGTGAGTCAGATGTGTGAGCTCATGGTGGCACAGCCGATATTTGAAATTGCAGGAAGAGTGAGGACCACAGGAACATTCACAGGGACTTTTCTTCCTGGGTTTTACAGTTCAGATCCCATCAAAACACACACAGTTCCACAACTCTTAGTCACCACAAACCTGCAAGAGCACATCAGAGCCAGAGAAAGGAAAGGGAGAGCAGTGGGCAGATACGGAGCTGCAAGAATATCCCTTGGATAGAAGTAGGAATTTTAGAGAAAATCACTCTCAAATTTAGATCCTCACTGAAAACCTCAGCCCTCAGGGGAGTCTTTTGTGCATAAAGGTTTAGGACTTGTGCATCAGCTGCTGTAAAGTCTCTTTTGTGGCCATTCCAGGCAGTACCAAACTGAGTGATCCATAACAGCACATGGACCATGGAGGCACGAGTCGTATTTCTGTCTATGACTGCACACAGTAAAATAATTTTGTTTAACCAGCTTATCTTTGTTTGCTTTCCACCAGTACCACTGTAATTTCTTTTGGTATCCAAATGCATTTTTCTCCCCTTACTCAAACTTTTGAAAAAAGGGAACCACTTTGCAACAGCTCCTTGATTTTTACATACCTGCCTTAGTGACTGTGATAGCAACATCCCCTGTATTGCTCTAGAAAGTAGCTTTACATGCACTGTTTCATCTAGTCCTTAATTCTTCCACTGGGGCACTAAATCTGGACTAAGCTGAAATACTAGGACAATAATTCTTAATCCACTGTGGAACATTAACTGAGTGTTAAGACAGCGATTTGCTGTATATTATGAACGTGTCTCCATTTCATTTCCCCTCTGGAGATGCTGATTCACTGATGGAGTGATGTTCTTCCAGGCAAGAAAAGATTAAGTAGAGACAACAGACTCAGAAGTAATAAATAAGGCTGTAGAACAAAACTGCCTAATATTACATTATTTTAGAAGCCATATATAATTATGTCATCAGAGATGTGCTGTGATGCACACACACGAGGGTGCAGAGTTAAGGTGCTGCCTCTAATCTTATACAGTGCTGGTTCAGGAGGTTACAGAATTGACAACTGTGTATTTATTGCTGCATCCATCCAGTGCTGAGAAGGAGGTTTGCATCTATTTAGCCACACCAATGTATCCTCTTGGTTCCCATCACAGCCAAAGTGTTCTTCAAAGGAACGTGAGCACAATTTCCCCTGCTTCCCACGTGCAAACCCAAGGTGCTGCAGAAATGGCAGGTCCTTTAGTCCCTGAGATCGGTGGAATGTGCAGTAGAAAGGAACCAAATTTCCTGCTCCCTGCTTCTGTGTGCAGTATGTGCTCACGCTCTCCCTTACTAGTGTCCTACTGCAGGGAGGCTGCATGGCTGAACTTCTGGAGACGAGTTTGGATAGTTCCTCTCTAATACAGACAGAGCACAGGCAGAAATCACAGGCAGCCTGCCAAAATTGTCACATCACCCTGTCTGAGGGAACCATCTTCAAAACCAGGCAGCAGCAATTGATCAAAGGTTGTTGCTCTTTTCTTTTGTTTCTATGATTCTCCTGTCCAGAAGGCACCTGGGCTGATGTTGTTCTGGCTGCTCTTCATACGGATACTGGGAGCTAACCAGGCTACACTTCCTCAAGCTGGGGACAGGCAGTACACAGGGAATATTTGGCTTAGGCAGAAGGAAGGGGCTCACTAGACTCCATTCCTGGTGGTTTTTTTGTAATAGCCAAAGGGCAGACGTTTCAGCAGCCCATTGAGCACAGTAACCTACTCCAGGGCCAAAAATTGGTCCATGTAAATTGTAAAAATCAGGCAGTTGCAAAGGTAAATTTTAACTGTAACTGTAAAGATAAATTGTAAATTCTCCTCCGAGTGGATCAAGGTGTAGAAAAGAACCTGAGGTTGCTCATTCATTACAAGAAGCCACATTGCTATAGGACTTAATGAAGCAGCATGCTTCTTTTGTCCTGAGCAAACAAATGTCAGAATGCTGATCAGTCGCTACGTCTTTTACTGGCAGATCTTTACTGGGAATCCATTTCACCTAATCCAGACTTGCTGTAGATGTCTGAAGAGAGGGCTTGATCTTTATTCCTAAGCAGAATCAGGTATGCAGAGTACCCCGTTTGTTTTTGATGGTGTGTTGTGTAGCTGTGAGAGTTCAAACCTCCAGACATGCTCTGGAACTGACCCTGCTCTCTCCTGTAGGTCAGGGTGTTCTCCCAGGCCTGGAGCTTGTGCCTCAGCTCTTCTCTTGCTGTAGGATGGGATGGGTGCCTGTACTGGTGGTTACAGTGCTCTGTTAGCTCTCACTTCATGCTCTGGGGAACTTCAGTGTTTCACAGCAGAGTCAGAGATGACATTCTTAGCACATTCATTTCTTTCTTCTGGCATAGCAATTACTATTCTACACAGCACTGCCTCATATGGTTCTTTACAATTTATTTTTAAGGTTTCCCCAAAAACTTGCCTAGTAAGAGTTTTTGCATAATTGCTCCTCAAGATTTGCATTTCAAAATTTCCACACAGTATTAGCTCTTGGAGCTGGCTGCAGGCTTGTGTTACCTCCCACTAGGTTAATTCACACAGCTCTCAATTGAATCATCTAAACACAGGAATATGCATTGCTTTTTGCTTCTATTCTCAGAACAGTATTGTTCTTTCTTGGCCACTTCTTTTTTTTTTTTTTTNATTGCTTCTGCAATAGCCCTTAGAACTTTCCTAACTGAAGGGGGCTGCAGTATCTGTCAGAAAAATCTTTTGGTGTATTTTTGTAAGCTTGTCAGATTCTCCAAGTTTTGCAACCTTGACTTAGGCCTGACTGATAGCACCAGAGAGGTAGCTCTCTTTTTCCTTCCTTGTTAATCGTATGCTTTAAATTATCATCAGTGATGGGTTTATGTTGCTCCTTACAGGTTTACAGTTTCAGCACCAGTTATGTCACTGGATTCAAAGAGAATGATGACAGACTGAACTCTATTTGCTTTCCAAAATCTAGCTTTAAAGTTTCCCTCTGGACTAGAACTCACTGAATTGAATTCATTTCTGGATGACACTGATTTAAGTAATTTTCTTCACTCCTTTCCTCAGAGAAATTATTCTCTACCTATTTGGAAAAAGTTCCTTAATATTCTGTCTTCACTTTGCTTTGGGTCATTTTAAAATTCTCCCATTTCTAACTGTTGTTCCCCTTATGATGCTTGGACTCTTGCACGCAATTTAAAAACATCTTCTGTCATTTTTACCTTTGCAGTTGTTACTTTGCCATGCTAGTTCTTTTTGATCTTCTCTCACTAGCTCCAAAAGCTCTTTTTTTGAAATCTGGCATATAATGTTCTTCAAGTTCAAGCTCTTGTGATGGTATCTGCTCCTATCTGCCAGCATCCATAACCTCTTCCTTAGAAATAGTTCTTAGCACTTTGCCAAGATGTCATGATAAGAATGAAGTGGGGAAAAGTGCAGTTTCTAACGACATTTATTGAATCCTCCAAGTAATGATCCTTGGCTTCATCTCCTGATAAAATGTGCCTGATATGGTGTCTTTTTGGTCTCCTGCTATGGGTATAAAAATTACCTTCCTCCTTATTCTTTCGATGTAATTTTAAACACTGTTCTTCCCAACAGGAAGTTGACTGCTTGGCTTGAGAAGTTTAACAAGCTGAGCACCGCTGGCCTATTTCTTTGATGATCAATGAAAGGGGAAGTAAGTGGGGAGTAAGATACAGGTGCATCATGTCCCTGCGTGACCACAGTCATTCCTTGGGATTATGAGCCTGTTTGAACCTCTCTCTGCTTGTAAAGAAACTGGTAAGGTAATAAACAAAATGCTAGTAAACAATTTAGTAAACACCTGGTAAATTCCTGGAAAGACACAGCTAAACTCATGCAGCCTCCAAAACAAGGTATCTGCATCCAAACTGCCTATTGGGAATCATTTGCAGCCTTTGTCAGCCCCCACACCAGGCACAAGCATTTTCTGCAGAATGTTTGCTGACCCACACCAGAGCCAGGGCTGTGCTGGCAGTTTCACAGCACAGAGACTCCCTGTTCCAAATCTGTCCAGGCCTAGACTTTGTATCCTTTGAATAAGGTATATATTGTGCTTTGTTCCTTAACTTTTCTCTTGGAGTCAAGAAAGAGATTCAAGATGCCTCTCCCACACTTCCTGCTCTGGGAATGGTGGTAAGGGGTGTTTCCACTTCTGCCATGAGACGTGATTAGGCTTTTCAGTACTGTCGTAGAAGGCTGACATTGCAGTGGTATCTAAAATGTTTTACAACACTGTCTTTCTAGGCACCCTTTCCTGCAGCTTATATCAGCCACACTTTGTAAAATTTTATCTGAAGCTGTTCAATCACACATAAAAATTAGAGTATGGCAGTTATGTTGGCCTGGTTAAAAACCTTACAATACCATGGCTTGGAACTATTACTTTTTCCAGGCTTCATAGAAAAGGCATTTTTGGTAGCAAGTAAGTGCCTTTCACTGTCTCCAGGATAACGTATCTTGGCCAAATCATAAACTCTGGCTAATTTTAATTTGAACACCCTCAGTAGAAGCTTGTTCGCCTGGCAGCTGAATTCCTGGCTGTGACATCTGCAGTGAGCTCCCTCCGGCCTCCAGCTTCTCCCTGCCAGCTCATCTGCCTGTGTGCAGCTCCATGCTGCAACCAGGGCTGGCACCTTCTTCTGTGCAGAGCAGAGCACTGCAGCGGGCAGAGTGGGGAGCAGGGCCAGCAGGAGCAAAAGTCGGAGAGTTTACTTGGACTTAATATTATAGGGAGAAAGGAGCTGTGAGGAAGGAGAGTAAGCAGAGAGAAAGCAGAACTCGCATCTATACAGCTCCTTATGTCTGTTCTTTCTCATCCGACACTGAAACAATCCAAGGCTTTCTTGAATCTCCGTGTTTGTTTGTTGGCAAGTATCTGTATTAGCTGGCGATGAAGGATGTATCCTACATCCCTCAAATTTTTTGATTGAGTTTCTACCTCATGCAACTGATCCCTGTGGATGATAACAGATATCTACTGCTACCAATTACTTATTAGCACATGTGGTAGAGATCTGTACTTCAGACCTAATAGGTTTCAGTTCCATTTGGAGGTCACTAGGGTTTCATATAATATCATTTCTTTTCGATTAACATGGGAAGTGACTTGGTAATTCCAGTAAATGACTAGGTACTTAAAGTAAACCTGTCTGGAAAAGCAAATTTCTGTCCAGCTGGAAATTTTAACAATTGACACTTTACTTGAGACAAAACAGAAAAAAAGTTAATGTATTTTTGTGGTAGATCATTAAAACAAATGCCCTTCTAATTTTTCTCTGGGAGTTACATCCTCAAAGGCTTAACATGGATAAAATAAGGTGATCACAGATTTTATGGAAGGACAACTTTGATCTCATAAATTATGTTAGAAAGGACTTAATCCAAAATTAACATCCTATATGGGTTAATTAAAGGAAACAAATGTGAGAAAGCTTGTTCTACTCTTGAACAGCTCATTTAGCTTGTCTTTAATGCAAATTGTCAATGAGGTTCCTGTCATGAAAATAAATCTCATTAAAAATGCATCACTTGTTCACACACATGTAAACCAAGGAAAGAGTCTGCTCCTACCAGATGAAATTGATGTTACTCAGCTGCAGAGCGAAGGTGATGTGGGTTTCAAAATGCAGTCTGGGTTTACGTTTTCTGAAAAATCTTTCTATTTCACTCAGTGGGCTATCAGAGTCCTTAATGAATGTGGAATAATGGGGGGTTGCAGACTGATGAGTAAAGGGCAGACTTGGAGCAACAAGAGCTTGAAACCCACAGTCCCTCTTTACTAGTGGACTCATATTGCTTAAGGTTATACGTCCTTAGGCTACAACTTCCTCGAGATTTTCTATAATTTTCCACTGAATAGAAGTTCAGACAAAATGAAACTGTGAAAGCAAATGCTATTTGAAACTGTATAAAAATGTAAAAAATTATATTTGGCTTATAAATCATGACATCATATTATTATTATTCTCTTGGAGAAGTTTATGGAGCAGTAAAGCTAAATTCTGTACAGAGATGAAAGTCAATATCTATCTCCATCCCTGCACCAACATTAGTAGGAAATATTACCAGACATTGCAAGCTAGTAAGGAAATAAGAAGAATATTAACTAGAGCCTTTTTTCCATATTATAGTCCCCTATTACAAAACAAACAAATATGTGGTCCTTGTTTGTATACAAACAGAACCTCCTCTCAACAGAGCAATAAAGAGGCAGAGATTCCTGAATGTTTGGGAGGATGAGGCCTGACAATTGCAACATCAGGGATAACTCAAGAGGCAATGATCTCCCCCCTACTGTAAGGTGAGAAACTCTACTACAGCACATTTGTATGGGAAGCAGGCATAGAAAGAATTCTAATGTTTTCATTTTGTTTTGAAATATATGTGTGAAGGTCACTGCAAAGCTTTTGTTTCATATTTATGGTCCCAAAGGCTTTATCCATTCATTCTGCATACACTTTCCAGGGCGAGGTTACAGCTTGGTCACATTAGTGAACCTTAGGTCAGGCCCCTCACCGGAAAGAGATTAAGATACAAAGTAGGCTGTTTAGCACATTAAATTCAGTGTCTGGTACGGCCAGGAGGTGGCAGAGCAAGTCAAATTTACCACATCTGAATGGCAGGCTCTGTGTATTTTCCAGTGTTGACGCTGTGGAAAGATGGTGAGCTCCTGCAGGTCTCCCATTTGCACAGTTTAGTGGCAGCTGCCTGCACACCACTCACAGCATTTACAAGGCTATAAAGAGGCTTCCAGCGAGCTTGCAGAGCTCTCTAGGAAATGATGGCTGGTATTTTTTTTCCTTTTTTTTCCCTTTCTCTTTTTAAATTATAATTTTGCACTGCTGACTCAACTCTGCTGTTCACTGGCAGTTTGGCCAATGCATCCTTTCAGAGACAAGAATGAGTCTTCCTTGTATGCATGTCCTTGCAAGCAAATGACACTGACCCTGCCCACAACAGCATGTGGCAAAAGCACATCGTTGAAGCAAGGGCCTGACAAGGAAGGATACAGAAATATGTAATACATAATTCTGCATAACTGTTAATACAGCTGCCCTTTCCTTTCTCTTCTTGTTGCTCCTTCACGTGGTAAGTGACCCATGTGAAAAGCAGAGAGAAACCGTGTGAGAGGGCAGAGCAGATGAACAGAGGGAAAAACCAAATAGTGAGGGACAAACTGGCCAATACCAGCTTCAGGTGCAGTCAGCTCTGGGTTGGGTCAGCAGATGATGGGGGTAACCGGGGGAAAAAACCAGAGGTTGCACAGAAGTGCTGCCAGTAATTTGGTAATCTAAACTGTATCTACTTGTAAATTACTCTATTTAAAAAGAATAGGCTTCAGCAAAACCTGCCTTTTTCCTAAGAGCTGCTGATGGTGGATAGTAACAAACCCCCAAAGTTTATCAACAGAAAGCAACCCCAAAATCTCGGTGTGTTAGGTATAATGGGCTGCAGCAACCCCAGGATAGATATTTGTGCCTTCACAAAAGAAGGCATTTAGTGTCTTCTGCCTCTCATGCAGATTTTTTGTATGTCTGTTTCCCTGGGGCAGCTGTGACAGGGGAGATAGAAGAAGAGCAAGAGGAGAAGGTAGTAATAATTTTCTTAGAGTTTGATCACCTTTGAGAAAAGACAGGACCACACTGTGTCTTGCTGTTTTAGGGGACTGAAAAGCCTGATAGATGGCAATGGAAATAGAGAGAAGAAGCTCCTTCAGTTAGGACTGCAAGAGAAATAGATGATGCAGAGGTTCTTGAGCACAGGGTCAGATACAAAGTCAAGAGAAGCATGCATGAGGGAGACAGGTAGTGAGGAGAGGTGAACAGAGGATTCTTTGTACTGAAAGTACTGGAGTTATTATGCTCTAAATTCTGCATTTATTGTCTGCTGGCTTCAAAGCAGCAATGTACGATAGAATCTGACCCTAAATGGATGTAGATGTCAGAATCAACAATAGGAAGCACCGATAGAAAGAGATTTGATATCTTCTCTACAATCCTGCCTCTGGTAATAGTTACTGCTAGAACCCAGAACTCCCTCAGAGGAGGGAGGGAAACTGTATTTCTTCCAATACCTCTGCTAACAGCTCTGTTGTTTTTTTAAATTCTAAGAAAGGACCAATTATATAGCTGGGAAGAAATCACACCAAAAAATCCCAGCATTGCTATTCTCCAGGGGTTTCCCCCAACCTTCTAATGTTTTATCCAAGTACAGATACAATCTATGCCCTGAGCACTAATGCGACAGTGGCCCCCAGACAGACACACTCAGGCCTGGACAGAACTGCTTGGTTAAGAGAAAAGGTCACTCACTATGGCCTGTGTGGCCCCTGACTGTTCTGCTAATACCAGATGTAGAGATGGCATCTGGAAGACGAACTGATGGCCACAGGCAACTGAAATGAGAGCAATTAGCACAAGCAGACAGACAGACTATGGAGATCCGTGTAACTTCCAATTTCTCCTCACCAGGCTGGAGTTGAACAGGCTTCTACCACTGAAAAGCTACATATCCTGTGGTTCCTTCTCTGATTTTTGTAAACAGCTCTGTGCATGTTACTGCAAGTCCTTTCACATCAAATCTGGGGCTGTGGCTGCCATGCATTGCTTTAAGCATCCAGGACCAAATCTCATATCTAAACCAATGGTGTTTGGATTGGGCATGCTATTTTGATCCTCCTCTTTTTCAGTTGCCCTGGCCCTGAAGATGATGGCTTAGAATAGCTGAAATATTTAAAAACTCCACCAAGTGCGGTGCTGACAAAACAGTGATTTGTATGTGCTCTGTACTTCTGGCTAATCTCAGCAGAGTTCACATGCTGAATGAATCTTCTTTTCTCTCATCATTCAGTGTATTAACTCGAGGTCATGCTCCATTGGCACTTGGAAACAGCACCCGCCTCTGTCAGTCACAGCCACGCATAGAAGGAGCCTGAAAGGAATTAACTCTGTCTAATAAACATCCCTGGCTTGCACACAGCCCCTCAGGATGGAAGCGATAGCATAAGGGACTGATGGCAAACTCTTGGAGGAGGGAAGAGGAGTTAGCCTACAGAAATGGAAATGCTCCTGTTTGCAATGGTATCACAAATGCATAACGTCACAGATATTTCACTTATGGCTTGTTTTCAGACATCTACAAAATCCAGTAGTCGTGGCAAAGCCAGCTGCCTTTGTTGTCTGTGGTTACAGTTAAAAGAGACCAAATGACACTTTGCAGCCCTGTGATCCAAAGCACAGGGCTCTGAATCACTTCAGGAGAAAGAAGCGGTGACAGGATTTAGTTCAAAGCTGTAAGAAAATGGAGAGAGCAGACCAATAATACCAGCAGTAAAAGAACTTTATTTCTTAAAGGAAAATTAATTCAGCAGCAATAAATAAAGGTGCTGCTCACAAGAAAAACCTCATATTGCCGATGTGCAACATCACATAAATGTGAGGTTAGGAGATGTGAGAACATCTGTTCAACTGTTATCTAAGGGCAGATCAATTCTTCTCCTTTCCTCTTTCTTTCTTTCCCATTTCATTCCAGAAGCTTCAGGAGACTTCTTCCTCTGGTGCCAAACTAATTATTTTGGGAGTGGGAGCAATCATTTATATTCTCATCCTAGAATCACCAGGTACCTCATTGAAAGGTTGATAAGACCTTACTGTGTATGTGCTGTAGGGAAATAGATTGTTTGTATTTTGTGCTCCAACAACAAACTGAGGCTGTGAGAAGAGCTACTGTAAGATCCTCACTGGAAATATACCATTTTAGGATAGGAACTCAGTATTTCTCCCTTTTGTACTCTTTGGCCTGAATAATGCTTTCTCTGACTAATGATAAAATCGGTCCAGGGCAAAAAGGTTAGGAGTATTCCATTCCAGACAAGAACATTTGGATGCTCTGGTTTGTTTTGGTTCCCTTTATGCTCAGAATATGTATAGGGTGGTTGGAAGGAAGTGACCAACTCTTCTGTGTTATTAATGTTACTTATTTGTCAATAAGACTATCAAGAACTGTCTTAGAAAAATATTAAAGCTGAGTCATATACCAATAAAACCAGACAAATTCACTCTGGCAGCTGCAATAGTGAATTTAACTTACTTTTGCTGTGCCTCAGCAGTGTGGCATATGGTTCTATGGTGATTTCATTTCATTTCAGAGCTTCTTTTTGACATAAGATGAAGTCTAATAACGTCTCAAATGGAGTTAGAGGAAGAGCAAAGGCAACTCTTTTTATTATAAACAAGGAACTCTGTGCATCTTCCTGCCACATGTAAAGGCACCTATGACTCTTGCTAGAGAAGTGAACAGTTGTTCTAAACATCTAAATTCGATCTATGCAAAGACCTCTGCATCTCTACTGTGCACAGGCAAGCAAGCAGTGCTTGTTGAAGCAGAAGTTGTGTGTGGATCTCCTCCTGACTGTGTTTTGATTAAAAGTTCAGGCTGTGAAAAGCACTGGTGCTGCCTCAAGTCTCCTATTCATTCAGCAAGATACAGCCTGTGATTGATAACTATGAGATTCCAAAGTGAAAAGTGACATGTTAAGCAGGTGATAGGATTTTTTACTGACTGAAATCACAAGTTAAAAGATTATCTTTTCCTTTTGAGAAAATATGCCAATTTTTAAGGCTACGGACAGCAAAAAGAATGTTGATTTTTCGCCGACACAATGCAAAATATTGAATGGCACGGTACTCCTATGGATCCTGGAAAACGGAGATGTTGGTTGTTTTGGTGAGAGCTCAATACTGACTCTGACTATGATTAAGTTGCTATTGCTCAGCTGGGCTGTTGTTCACAGTAATCTGGGTCTTGCTCAAGCTGACTCACGTCTCCTGCATTCTCAGCAGGGATTTGTGTTTCTTACCATTCCGGCCTCCAAGGTACTGAGCCTCCTGTATCTTGATGTGTGTGGGAGGCCTGGGATCAAACATCAGGGAGCAGGAGCAGTCACTGCCAGAGTTTCCTGATGTGAAGATGTCAGACGGTGCCCAGGTCTTGGGATTCAGCATGGATTTTTCCTCTTGAGGAGAGGACGATAGGAGGAAGCCAGAATGTGAGTCAGAAAGGTACAACATTGTACTTAGAGAAGGATGGCCTTTTCAGTTAGTTTTGTTGTTTTATTTAACTGCCCTGCATTCTATTTTATATAATCATAGGGAAACATCCAGGCCTTCACCATCAAGGATGGCAGAAAGCAGACACCTGTGGAAGTGAAGTAAGAAGGTTTTCACAAGACAGTATGGTGGGTGACTCCACAACCTCCATGGGCAGCATTTCCAATGTTTAACCCCCCTTTCAGTGAAAGAATTCTTCCTAAAGAATTGCTATCCAAAGGGAACCTTCCCTGGTACAACTTGAGGCCATTTCCACTGGTTGCCTGAGAGAAAAGGCTGACACCCACCTAGCTGCAACCTCCTTTCAGTTGGTTGTAGAGAGTGATAAGGTCACCCCTGAGCCTCCCCTTTTTCAGGCCAAACACCCCCAGCTCCCTCAGCTGCTCCCCATCAGACTTGTGCTCCAGCCCCTTCCCCAGCTCCATTGCCCTTCTCTGGAGTCTCTCCAGCACCCCAGTGTCTTTCTGGTAGTGAGGAGCCCAGAACTCGACACAGGACTTGAGGTGTGGCCTCACCAGTGTCAAGTACAGAGGGACACTCACTGCCCTAGTCCTGCTGGCCACACTCTTGCTGATCCAGGCCAGGATGCCCCTGGCTGCCTTGGCCACCTGGGCGCACGCTGGCTCATGTTCAGTGCTGTCAACCAGCACCCCAGGTCCTTTTCTGCTGGGCAGCTTTCCAGCCACTCTGCCCCCCGCCTGTAGCACTGCACAGGACTGTTGTGACTGAAATATTGAAGTATGACAAGTGGAGCCAGACAAAGAGAGGTCAGTTTGCAGGAGCTGAAAGAAAAGAATGTGACAGCAGAGCAGAGTGGATTAAACAGGTCATTAAGAGTGTGTAAGAGTGACATGCATAGGGTTTTCTACCATTCTGCATACCTCTTACTGCAACTGAACAACACTGGCCCTGAGTTACAAAATTTCACAGGACATGTAAAATTCTAATCCTGAGTCCTCTGGCCTCATTATGGTCTCTGTTGTAAGGGGCCCATCTGCACCTCATCAAAGTCCTCATAAATTTCTGGACAGGTTTGGGATAGATGACTAGATTATTGCTCTAATTTATCCACGTATACTATCAGTAGTTACCTACTTGTTCTTTTAATTAGGCTAAAATTTGCCAAAGCATATGAAAAATTGCTTATCCCACTGAAAACAGAATTATCTGCTGAGAGCTCACAGCCCATTCTTCAACTTTTGCATAAATATTTTTATTGTATATTTTTATGTTCTGCATTAAAAGTGTGTCAGTGGGAACGTGTGCTGGTTGTGAACGCTGTACTTCCCACCAGCACCTGCTTCTTGAGCAGGCTAAATGTGGAAACGTATTGTAATGGCTGAGCTGTGCAGACAGTTTATTCTCTGTTCTGCAGCAGCATGGGTAAAGCTGGAAAATTTGTATCTGTCTGAGTTGACCCAGAGGGAAACCTGACCAAGAAGCTTTAGCTTTGAACTGAATTCAGTTGTATGTTGCAGGGAGACTCGTTTGTTTTAGCTTCTGAAAAGTAAGTCTGACTGAATTTAGCCTTGAAAGATCCCACTGGGATGAAAAATAAAAGGATTTATATTAGAAAATGTCAAAATCAAAAGTAGCAATTTCCTCCTCACTATTTTATTTTCCCCCCCTTTTTGCCAGTCATAAATGATTGTCCCAAATGCATTCAGACTTCCCTGATGGCCTGGGTTATGCCATGGCATTGCATTCTGTAGTAAATCAGCTCCTCATCCCAGGTTTGTGGCTTGGCTGTTGAGGATGGCACTGGAGCAGTACAGCACGGGCTGGAGGAAGAGGAGTAATGGAGATCCTGTACCAGCAGGGTCCCTGCCTGTGTGACACTGTGACCCTGCAGGCGAAGGAAAAAAAGTCAAACCCTGGTAGTAATGGTGTAAAACTGCTTAGAAACCCTCAGCTATGGACTGTCTTATTGACCTGCTGGTCCAGCAAGCAAGCTTGTCTAATTAATTCGGAAAAAAAAAGGTGAATTAATTTGACTTAAATCCTTGGATGATGAAAATTGACCTAAGCTTTCAAATGTTCGTGCAACAGCTCTCCTTCTGCACATGACATACGAAGAAATGCCATATTCTCCCAGTTTCAGAATCCTTGCAGAGTTTCAGTTGTGTTTATCACAACAGAGCCCATGTTGTCAGCGTGCTTAGGTTTTTCTGCCATTGATCCTCTCAAGCCCAGCAAAAAGGCATTGCATACTTGAAGTTCATCTGTCTGAAAGCTGCCTCAGCCAGAGGCTGCATGTGTTTGCCAGCTGATCGAAGATCCACCGAGGCAGTCATTGTTTGACTCTGCATCTCCCCTCCTCAGGGTACTCTCAGTGAAGAAACTTTTCTGTGAGGGACAAGGTTTGAATAAGTCTTGCTATAACGAGTGCAAAAGGAGGCTAAATTCCCTTTCTTTTTGCAACACACTTACTTATTCCATCACTTCACTTAGGATTTTACTGAGGTTATCATATCAAATACTGGCATAACCTAGAATATGCTGGAGGGAAGCAGCTCCACTGGTTGGTGTCCATCTAGGATCTTTCAGAAGCGGTCTCTTTTCCTCACTTCTTTTGAACTGGTTGATTAAACCCACTGACCACTCATGCCACAGATTTTTTTACACTTACCCATCTTAGAGGGAATTTTTTTGTAAACAAAGCTAAAGCAAGATTTCTATGAATTGGAGGAGGAACCCATTTGCAAAGTCAAATTAGTGAAGAATATAAGAGCAATATTACATATTACATCAGTAATATCTGATGGTTCTTTTGGTGAACTATGGCTATTTGAATTGATGTTGGAATCTGTGATGAGATTCTCCTCTAGGCCAAACATACAGTCAGTATCGCATGCCCAGCAGGGCATTTGAGAGACACTGTGCAGACTGATACCTCTTTCTCCACAGAGATGGTATGGGACAGTGTCACACCGTTCCTTTTGTCAAGTTCCCATCTCTTCTCACAGCAACATTCCTCCTAGAAGGGAGAATGAGAATTCATTCTCAGTGGTCTGGAGTGAGAGCAAATTTTAGTTGTGATATTCTGGACAAACAATACCTTGAATGGGTTGAAAACCACCACTTCACATATTGCTCAATTTATCACAACTGTAAGACTATAACAAAGACATTAGATCATGACCCATGTAGCTCTATGTTCATTACCCACATAGCCATGGGGCAGATTCTTTCATCTGCCAGATTTGGCATCTTTCATTTTCCAATTGTTCTTTTGTTGGGAGGGAGGCCAGAATTGTTTTAGTTCTGATGTGTGTTCACAGAAAAATATATGTTCAATTCCGAATGAAAAAAAAGAATAGGAAAAAAGCATAGGTATTTTAATGTCTGCATCATACTCCCAAACAGCAACAGATATCACAAAACTACAGAATATCAGGATGGGGGTTCTTATCAAAAGGAAAATTGACCAATTAAGTCACCATGAACATTTTTTTTTAAAGTGCTCAGACCAAGCAAGAGCTGCCCATCTGAGCTCACAATATGTGACAGCCCCGCTGTGACATCTGGGTGTGGCTTTGGCAATAACCTCTAGAAAAAAATAACAATGCTTGGGCACTTCAGAGAGCAGCACCATACAGAGGGCACTGTGGCAGAACAGAAACATTTGGGAAATGTTCCCATCACTACCCATGGTTTCACGTCTCTGCAGAATCCTTCTCTTGTACGTGAGCTGAAAACATACTTCAAACATACATCAGCACCTTTCCATTCATTAAGGTATTTATGTAGAGGTAGGATCTGCACTTGAGTCTACCTTGAGGGTGTAATTGTGTGTTGCTAATGTAATGGCCAGAGCTGGTGATCCAAACGGCAGCATATGAAAGGTCAATGTGCAGAATGCAAGGTTGTGAAGAGCAACTGGAGGAAAAATGGAGTCTGATTTAACAGAGTAAGAAGGAAGAGGGAGGGCAAGGACAGTGAATGAGAGAGTGACAAGATGATTTCTAAAAATGGGCCCTGCAGAGGTAGAAACAAACGCATTAACTCCATCATCCAATGAATGTCTTACAAGGAAAGATTATAGATAAAGGAAGAAAGATACAAAACCTAGGAACAGAGCTGGCCATTTAAATGATGTGCATGCAGATTTCAGAGGAGCTGTTTCCATGTATATAATCATCATCATCATCATCATCATCTACATTATGTGTACGTCCTCATGGATGTCCTTAAAAAATCATAGGCAATGGCATGCCTTAAAAGTCAAGTCACAGTATAATATTCTGATCTTATATACCCTAGTGAATGTCCGAAAGAGGTTTCTACCGAGAGTCTGCATGGCACAAATGAAAGCAGGACTTAACGCCTACATTCACGTCATGTTTGCCACTGTACTTTGCATTTTCTCATGTACCATCTGACGAATCCATGTGACTCTCAATTCTCCTGACATTCAGAAAATGTCAGAACCCAGTGCAACATTATTACAGGGATTTATTTATTTATTTCCCACATATTAAAAATCGTATCATACCTTAAATTTTAAAAAAAAAATCAGGCTAATCACGTGGACCCATGAGAAACTCTGAGAGCAGCCCTGCAGAGAAGGACTTGGGGGGTCTCGTATAAGAAAAGCTGGACATGAGTCAGCAATGTGCAGTCCCAGTCCAGAAAGCCAGACTTATCCTGGAAGGTGATTCTGCTCACGGGACCCCACCAGGAGTGCTGCATCCAGGCCTGGGGTCCTCAACACAAGATGTGAACCTGCTGGATAGTGTCCAGAGGAGGTCCAGGAAGATGATTGGAGGGCTGGAGCACTTCTCCTGTGAGGACAGGCTGAGAAGCGCTGAGGTTGTTCAGTCTGGAAAAGACTAGGCTCCAAGGAAGCCTCATTGTGGCCCTTCTCTGCTTAAAGGGATCTTATAAAAAAGAGAGTGAACAACTTTTTACATTCCCAGATAATGATAGGACAAGGGGGAGCAGTTTTAATCTAAAAGGGGAGAGATTTAGATTAGATGTTCGGAAGAAATTCTTTGCTGTGAGCATGGTGAGATACTGGTACAGGTTTCCCAGAGAAGCTGTGGATTCCCCATCCCTAGAAGTGTTCAAGGCCAGGTTGAATGGGGCTTTTTAGCAATCTAGTCTAGTGGTTTGCATCCCTGCTTATGGCAGGGAAGTTGGAACAGGGTGATCTTTAAGGTCTCTTCCAATCTAGGCTATGTTGCCTATTTTATGACTCTAAGATCAATTTTCTAGTGATCACTTTTGTGCTTCTATCACTGGTTTCAGGTGCTGTCATTCACTTTGATGTAAAATGGCTTGGACATGCTTATAAGGTTTATTTCAGTTTCTGATTAAATATTTCAGTTGCTACATAGCTCTTATCCCCATAGCATTTGGATGAGTACACCACTTGTTTAGGGCTAACTCCAGTGGAATGAAGAATTTAAATCTCATTAAAATTATGCAACCAAAAAAAAAAAAAAAAGAAAGAAAAAGGATTATTTATTTTCTTTGTTGGTTGTTCCCTTGCTTTTCTGCAGATAGAAAAACTCAATTTTGGAAAAGAAAAACTCTATCCAACAGTATTAACCTGATACAGTGACAGATGTTAAAATAGACAGTCAAAGTCCGTGTGTTGTATACTCCAAATTGACTCAAGTTCTGTATCCTTGCAATGAGACAAAGGAGTACTATGGGTCCATGACAGTGATAATACCATAACCAAGGAACAGGCAAGAAAAAGACAAATACAACTTTGACACTCTCTCTTTGTGCATGATGCTCCTAATCATGTCGATTTCCAATTACAAATGGCCTGAAAACTGTCTTACCACGCTGGTTTATGTCAGATAAAGATCTGGTCTAGTGTATTACCAGGCATTTCATTATTGCCATACGCTCCCATGGCCTCAGAAGGGCTGGCAGGAGGTGTTTTCATGGACATGGAGTTTTCTGAAGTACTCTGAGTTTCCTCAGGTCACCATTTTAAGTGCTGCTGCATAAACCTGTATCTCAGGAGGGACGCAATTCACAGCAGTTATGTGGAAATCAAGATAGAGATATCAAGCTAAATTCTTGGCATGCCTTGGTCAAATGGAAGTAGTTCTCAGAAAGCCCTATTCCCTTCACAGTTCCAGTTTTGTGGTTTCCAGTTAGGGAATTCCATCTTGGGAGAGCCTGTTGCTACAGTGATTTCCAAGGAGCTTTCCAGGAAATATGGGATGCAGGTGTGTTCAGAGGGATTGCAGGCCACCTTGGGGATCCCTCATCTGGGAGGACAGACCAGTCTGTCCCTTCAGAGTCAGAGACCTGATGCTCAGGACAGTGTGTTTATTGCATTTTCTGCCTGTGCCTCATCTGATGGTCAACCTTGTTGAAGTCTCTGTTCCAAACACTCAGCAAGAGTGCACAGCTGTCAATTCTATTACAAAGTTACTTTTCTACATATAAGAACAATTTCTGACCAAAAATGTTCGCTCTCATGTGTCTTGGATCCACTAAGAGCTCCAGGTAGCCCTCCTTACTTTTAAGTATCTGACAGGTGAAGTTGGCAGAGCAGAGTGTTCAACTGGGCCCTCCTTACAGCTCCTCATTCTCCAGGGCGGGGTTTCTTGCATGCACCAAGGTTGTCTTTAAGGATCAGAGAAAGCACAAAAAAGATTTTTCAAAGCAAACAAACTGAACAAATTCTGACTGGTCTCTTTATCCTTTAGCTGGAAACCACTTCTTCTAAGGGAATCTCATCCAAAAAGAGAGTAATCATAGCTGTGACACTGAGAGTAAAACAACAAGCAATTTCCTGTACTTTTGTCTTTTCCATTTTCCACAAGTGCAAATAGCTCCAATTACTTCCTCAAAGTTTGATGAGTTCCACAGTGGGGCCAGTGATTAACTGCAAGGGAAATTTTTACTTCGCCTCTTGAACTTCTGCTTTTTTAGTAACCATTGTGCCATTCCACAGCAGCACTGAACGTCACTAACTAATCACCTGGGTGGAAATACAAGGGGAAAGGAAGAGGTGGTGGCAGGAACAGCCCAGCCAAAATCCTGCAGATGAAAGACTTTCCATGTGTCCCCCAAGTGTTGTGCGTTGAGAATGAGTTGAGTCATGCTCTGAACACCAGAGCATGAGTAAGAAAGCTCAGCCCCCTCTGAAGCTTGGTTTTATTGATGAGCTGACATCAGCTCCTGTTGCCAGCCAAGTTCCCTTGAGCTGCGTCTCTGTGACTTCCTCTACATTGGTCCTCTCTGCCAAAATAGGCATTCTCACCCACCTGCAGCCAGGGCCAGCCAGAACGACAGTGACTCAACAGAGCAAGGAAAGGGGCCTGCAGGACTTCTGCCTCACCTTCTCATACAGCATTGCCGTAATACAGGAAAAAAGACTGACTTCAGAGGCAGTGGGGGAAGGGGAAGGGAAAGTCTTCTGTGTGCTGGCCCCAGTTTTCATGCTGAACTCATACTGGTGATTGAGGGCCTTTCTTTGAGAGGCCTGGTGCTGACTGGTAAACTGGTTCAGGTAACTTGAGAATGACCATGATACAAAATACCTTTAGAGGGTTTTCAAAGGACGTGGATTCCTGATGAAGTACATGGGGTATTGGGCAGTGGGTGCCCTGACACTCATAGCAGCTTGCAGGTTGGCTGGAGGGAGGAGCAGACACTGGCCCAAAGTGTGGCTTTCCTACCAAGCCCTGTGTGATGCTGGTCTGAACCAGGTGGGTCTGCCATTCAGATGAAAAGCACCCCAACCACTCTACTTACGGAAACCACATCTTCTAAACACGCTGGAGGAAGCAACCTTTGGCTCATTTGCTAATGTTCCCATTAAGAAGGTGACTTTTTCATCAGAGAGTTAACATTTCTTCAGTCAGTGTAGAGAAAGAAGACCACCTGTCTAGTCCATACTGATTTACAGTGCTCTATTGCTCATCACAACATCGATGTCAACAAACTCCACTGGGGAAGAATAGCAAATGGAGCATGTTCAGTCAGTAGTTTGGAATAAGAGTGACAAGGGACTGCAAGATTCACAAACCAAAGAGAGGGCAGCATTTCCTAAATAGCTTATTCCCTTGAGTTTATTTGCTGAGAGCAAATGTAGAGTGAGGGAGAAGTGATGAGGCCAAATAGACAGGGATCTACCGAGTACTGGGGGGATGGCAACAGGTGCTGCAGGCACTCTTCCAGCTTGCTTGACAGCTCTGGGGCCTTAACAAGGGGACCCTGGAGTAAAACCAGCATTGTTATAGACCATGAAAACTTACCCATCCATACCAGCAGTGCATGGAAATTCTGTCCTCCTTGGTCTAGAGATGAATTCTTTCTCAACAGCTCACCTAGCCACTGACCTTTTTGCTGGCATTGTTGGGCCGTGGGTGCTAGACTGGATGATAGTCTTGTGAGGCAGGAATTTGGGCAAGGCTGTCTTTGCCACTCTGTCCCCCTTGCCAACCCCCTAAATCAAAAAGTTTCTTTAAATGGAAAACTGAGGAGCACATAATGACAGTGCTACCTCTAAACCTCTCCATCCCATCTTCTCCTCTATGGGTTTACTGAATGGGTGAGGAAAATTCAGATATACTGGTGATTTTCCATGACCTAATGACCCTCTAGGAACTGGTGCAAGCCTTCAGGCTTCCCTGAGCTATATGGAGTATGAGGAAAACAGAAAAATGATACATGATCTCACCCACAGCTCTTCCTCTGCAATGCTTTCATTTCTTCCATGCAAAACCTGTATGCCAAGACCTGGGCTAGGACTTTACACAGAACACCCTTTAGAGGTGCATCAGTACATGATGCAGATTTCTTCCAAAGAGATTTTATTGCACCACTATCAGTTGTCTGGCACAGAAAGAAAATTAGGTGAATATTCACCTGCCCTGGAACCTTGCTTATTTAAATGCAGTTTCAACGGAATACAAAGTCCTTCACTTCTTGGCCAAATTATTCTGCAGAGTCACTTGCTCTGCAGCTGCTGCATCCTCCTGCTCTTACATGGCAGCATTTCAGCAGTATTTAGAAGGGAAGCATCTGCCTGTCACAGCATTCCACCGAGCTTTGGGATTCTCCCAAGTGGCACTCATTATATCCGTGTACGGGGATATTATTAGCGTATTTTCATCCAGCAACAGTCAATGTCAGATTGCTTCACGATGAGTTCAACAGGCATCAACATTGCAAAAAACACCAGTCAAATGTCTTTTTACTTGACCTCTTTAATGCAGTCATAGATCATTTGTGTGTTTAACATCCCTCAAAACCTCAATGCGCGTGTGCTTACAAAACAGATATCTTCTCACTGCTTATTTTCCTCCTTCAAGTGCCATGAGAAATTATTTAAGGAAGTTTTAATGAAATGCATCTGTCACTTATGAAGATAAATAGCCATAGTATGGCTTTCCATTACTGGAAATGGCAGAATTAAATTAGAAAATTACAATCCTCAGCATCTTCCCTGACTTGTTTCTGCATAATGTGTTAGAAAATATGCCCACATAGGCAGAATGCTGCAATTCCAATGGAGCATGTCATAAAACAAGACCCCTTTTTATGGTTGTTTTGTTAGTTTGCATTGAGGAATTTTCTCCCATAGATGATTTTTTGGTCCTATTTCTGGGCAAGGAAGCCCAATTAGTAAAGGGAACCTAACTAGAGTGGCAAATAGATAAAAGTTTCCCTCTCTTCCAAAACTGAAATTCTGGAATTTGTTCTATATTGGCTCCCAAGCCAAATGGAACTATAGTAGAGCATATTATCCAGACTGTATAATTCCTCATATCCCATTTAAAGGGCATCTCCATTACATGGATTAAAATTAGTGTAACCATTAAAGTCCTTGGGACAACACTTGGGACAGTAGGAATAAATGTTTTACTCTGAGTCTTCACGCACAAAAATATGGCTATTAAAGGAGACATTTAAATGGACAGTAGGATGATGTGTCTCTTTCAATGGAATGGCCACCTCTTAGACCCTCATTAGCAAGCTGGTCTTTTTGCCCTCAGAAGGAGGTTGTTGGTAATTGGTTTTGTCTTTTTAAGTGAAGAGTTAGACTCCTTAGAATTTAGCCCAGTTCGAGTGAGCCAGAATGTGATTTGTAGTTTTTAGCCCTGCCAGTCCTGGATTCAAAGAGGTAGCAATTGAAATAAGCACATAATAGGAAACATCTTGTGCTTCTCACCTGTGCTTCCAGCTGGTAATGAAGGATGCTTGCAGAATACTTGTGTCCCTCAGCTCTCACACCCACTCCACACCAGCAGGGTGTGCTCCTGCTTCCTTGCTCCATCCATCTCTGACTCACCCAGCACCCTTCCACTCATTTTCCTGGTGTTTCTCTCTTCCTGTTTTTAGGGCATGTGAGTTTTGCTTTTTTTGTGGCACTGGAGATGGCTTCAGCAGAGGCAGGAGTAATTTGTCTGTGCCCACTACCCAAACTCAAATTTCCTTCTAAGTACATTCCTAATGCTCCCTCTTCCCTCAGTTCCTGAATAAACACTTAAGCTACTGTGCTTTTATTCCAAGCTGGTCACCAGTGCTGCAGTGCCCTCACCAGCTGGCGTGTGGCTGTTCCGCTGCTGTTCCTGCTGAGCCCAGTGCTGCCTGTGCATGTCAGGAACGTTCAGCCAGGAATCCTGCAGAAATGAGGCAGGACTGCCTTGCATCAGGTCTTGGGGGTAGCCAAATGCAGATGAAAAGGTGTGAGCAGAGAATGTCCTTGTAACTAATGAATTGTATCATATCATATCATATCATATCATATCATATCATATCATATCATAGAATGGCTTGGATGAAGCAGGTTAAAAAGGGAGAGAAGGAATTTCCCTATCTTCTCTTAAAAATTATGCTTATTTATTTCCAAATGAAATTAATGTAATTTTTGTTGTTCCTAGTTATTCCGATCTGCTAAATACCTGAAAAATCCCAAAGATTCCTGTGAGGAAAGGCAGTGTGTGTGTGTCTGTGTGTGTGTTTCTGTGTGTGTGTGTGGCTGTGCAGTAACTGAAGGTCTTGATATATTGAATACATTTTGGGCAATCCCAGGGCTCTCTGAGAACTGGAGGGAAGCAGATAAAACATATGGGGCACAAAGATGGGCTTGTTGAGAGATGAGAGCTTTTAAAGCCCCAGCTGCTTTCCTTTCAGCCTCATTTTAATTGAACTGCTCAGATAATAGCAAACCTGCATGAAGTAAATGCTGGTTATCCCAGCTTTGACCTTCAGTAATCCTCCAGGAGTGTGGATAGGGAGGCACAGCACTTCACTGTTTCCCTGACTATATAAAGGAAGAAATACTCAGATTTGAATACCCAGATGAAGAGGAACAGCATAATTGACAAGTATAAATAGCACCAAGGTAACAGAGAAACAGCATAAGCAGTGGTCAGTGTGGCAAGTGTCTGTTCTCCTGCAGGGATCACCGTTCAGTTCTTGCAGATGGGAACAAACTTCTGTTAATGCTCCCAGTTAGTGGTGGGATTTTGTTTGCGCATTTATATCCCAAGGTTAGCATGTCTTGGTGGATTATCCCAGGAAGCTTTGAAATTTGATCACCTCTAAGTTACCTGACACTGCTCTGCGTGTTATTAATAATCCCACAGTGACCAAACTCTTATAAAAATCCAGCCTTATTATTTAGCTCCTTGGCTTCCTCTGTAGCATATTCCACAGATTGACTGCATCCAGTGCAGAGAAGCCTTTTTTTTTTTTTCCCTGCATGTGATGCCATTTAGGTTAATCAAGTTTTGCTTTTCTCTGTCCCTTTGTGCAATCTGACCAGAGGTGGGATGAGCAACTTCTCTTCTATGCCTCCTGCCATCTGCAACAGGCTTGTCGGTATTTCTCTGCTCCAGTGGCTTTCCATTTCATTCCAAGTCTCAGCTGAAAACTCCTCCCTTCTCCCTTACTTCTATCTTCTTGCTCTTATTTATCTCTGAAGCTACATTACTGGTTTCTGCAGAGCAGTTGAGAGATGGACTTTGCATGACAGACAGAATTGAAAGACTTGATCCTTTAACATTTACTTACTAAGATACGTGCCTGTGGTGGAGACAATGGGCTACTGGGGTTAGCAGAATCTTCAGGATCAAGGGTATCTGCAAGCCAAGTGGACTTTCTTCTTGGATACATAAAAGGAAAGGGTAAAAATTTTATTTAGAGCATTCCCAATTGTAAATGCTAACATCAACTCCAACTCTCATGGGCTTCTTGGGCTACAGGGATACTGCACCAGAGTCTGCTGCCCCAGCACGGACTTGGGAGCCAGCTGGCCCTGTATAATTAGCAGATCAAGAAGATAAATGACCAGTGATGAGCTGTAGGATGCCACAGACAGGTTGTAGGATGGAAATGGTCTTTTATGCCAGATCATGACACAGGTCAGGTTAGATGGAAGGAGAGGCTGGCAGTAGTATCCAGAATGGGCTGAAAGGCTAAGAGTTTTTTTCGGAGGGAAAGGCAGGACTAAGTTCTGTCTAGGCTTTTTATAAAACTCTGTCTTGCAAGAAGCTTCAGTATGATGGTGTTGGGTTGGAAATGAGGCTGGCAGCCTTATAAAAATGCTGGCAAGTATGGAAAGGAAAATGCTATGGAAAACTGACCCTAAAGTGTGGATATGGGCTTCCTTTGTACTTCATACTTCACAGCTGATCTTGGAGGGGAAGTGCCTTGTTGACTAGTGATGGTGCAGAATGGTTACTGCCTTGACTAAATACTGACTCTTTCCATGTCTCACCATGCTGAAAACCTTCGGGATTTTGATTCAGGTTTGGATGCAAGGAACAGGAAACAGCACCATACCATGTGACATGTTGCTCTTTGGCCGTAAGACCAAGAGGATAAAATGAATGCTGGGCAAGAGGCATTCTTGTAGCAACAGCAACATCACTTTAACATCCTCTGTGTTTCAAACTGTCAAGACTCACAGGAGAACCTGTATCCCGATTAGTCAGCCTGAGCACTGTGGAATGACTGCTTGCTCTTACTCCACCAGCCTTTGCCTGATGCTGAATGTTTTTCATGCCCTATCCGGAGTCTTAGACTGTCATCAAAGTTTTTCAGCTGCAGCCACCATCTAGGACAGGCAGGAAGCAATAGATTGACTTTGTCAATAATATTTTGGGTATAATAATATTCAGGATATGTTGGTTTAAATTCCCAGGTGGTCTAAGGTGGTGCACAAGCCTATGCCCCTGAGTAAAAACTGAACTAGGAGAAAATTACCCACTGACATTAGATCAGTAGATACCCAGGTATGTGGATAATTATATCATCAAAGCCACCTGGAAGCTTTTAATAGTTTGAAGAATGTCATGCATCTACCCTTGCTTCCTCATGCTATTTCAGGGCAAAGAAGGAAAAAAAGCTCATGTCGTGGTTTAACTCCAGTGGGCAGCTGATAACCACACAGCTGCTCACTCACTCCACCTGTCCCCCACAGGGTGGGGGATTGGAAAACAATATGTAAAACTTGTGAGTTAGGAGCAGTTTAATAATTGAAACAAAAATCCTCCTAATAATAAAACAAAATAAAACCCATAATACAAACAAATCCTGATAATAATTATAATACCAACAACAGTAGCAATAACAGCAACAACAATAATAATAATGGAAAGGAGAAGTAGAGAGAGATAAAACCCAGGAGAAACAAGTCATGCACAACACAATTGCTCACCACCCCCTGACTGATGCCCAGCTCATCCCTTGGCAGCAACTGGCCCCTCTTGGCCAGCTACCCCCAGTTTATACACTGAGCATGACGTTCTGTGTTATGGAATATCCCTGTGGCCAGTTTTTGTCAGCTGTCCTGGCTGTTCTCCCTCCCAGCTTCTTGTTCTCCTCGCTGGCAGAGCATGGGAAACTGTAAAGTCCTTGATTTTTAGAGTAAGCCTTCCTAGCAACAAGTAAAACATTAGTGTGTTATCAACATTATCCTCATCCTAAATCCAAAACATCACTTACAAGCTATGAAGCAGAAAATTAACTCTATCCCAGCCAAAACCAGTACAGCCATAGAATCAAAATTATGTATGAAGTGGAAAAAATGCTTTCTGTCCCTGGCAGGTAATCAGTAGGAGCTCCAGAGCATGGAATAAATTTTATGTAAACATATAATGTAGCAACACCTTTTTTTTTCAAACCCACTTGGTGTTTCAAGGACTCATATCAGAAGTTTAAATTGAAGTTTCTGCCCATCACTACTCTATTTGAAAGGCTATTCCAGAATGTCATTCTTCTGATGGTTGGAAACCTTCCCCAATTTCCAGTCTAAATTTATTCATGACCAATTTATATCCATTTGATCTTGTTCCAGTATTATTCTTTAGGTTAAACAATTCTCCTCCCTCTCCAATATTTACCCCTCGATATATCTATACAGTCATTTTCTCCCATCTCCAGTCTTGTTTCACTAGGCCAAACAAACCAAGTTCTTTTTTCTCTTTTCATAAGACAGATCTTCTGTTGCTGAGGAAAGAAACCTTTCTCTTCACCCCCGCTAACTTCAGTTTCTCTGCTTTGAACAGAGGTGGCAGGAACTGTGGTATCAGGAACGAGGCCTTACCAACCCTGTAGATGGCGTTTCCCTGTCTTCACCAACAAAGGCTGGCCTGATGCACCTTAGATTCAGACTGGCTTTTCACCGCTGTGTCTCACTCCTAGCTCCCAGTCATCTGGCACTGGGGTAGAAGCACAGCTTTTCAGCATTGGCAACATATTATTTCTGCGTGATTTGCTTGGATGTCAAAGGATATGTGTATTAGGAAGATGAAAGTTGCACTTTCTTCTATGGTAAATTTGTTCTTTTATGCAGAACAGTTCCCAACAGAAACATTCTAAGGAAAAATCTCGGAGTGGAAATTTCCATTCTCCCCCCCCCTTCACATGAATACAACATGGTCTTAAATTGGAAGCCTAACTCCTAGGAGGACCTAGTAAGCAAGCACAAAGAGACAAGGCTATTTTGGACCTTGCTTTGGAGAAATGTGAGGTTTTCTGACTTGTTTCATTTTAATTAAAGTAACTTTAGAGGAAGATGAAAAACAAAGACTTGTAAGTCTGAAGTGAATGGAAATAAAAGTCTCAGAAGCCCTAATCTCCAAGGGCCTTGTCTCAGCTTCAGG
This sequence comes from Dryoscopus gambensis, assembly GCA_013389985.1. Classification (NCBI taxonomy): domain Eukaryota; kingdom Metazoa; phylum Chordata; class Aves; order Passeriformes; family Malaconotidae; genus Dryoscopus; species Dryoscopus gambensis. The sequence goes on from WEIT01021987.1 coordinate 236,995, forward strand.
AGGCAGCTGAGCTTGCTCTGCACCTCTCTGGATTAGAGCCTGAGAAAAGCAAGTGCAGAATGCAACAGAAGCTTAAATTGCTTTAAAACAAGCAAATATGCTAGCAAAGTGTGTGATCATTTGTTGGGGATAGTAAGAGAAAGAACTGTGTAGGGAAGCAGGTTTCCTTCTGTTGCTGTTGTTGTTGTTTGGGGATTTTTGGCTGTTTTTTCTTGTGGTTAATATTATAAAGCAATCAGGAAGGGATGCACTGAAATGGCGCAATTCAATGTGTGATTAAAATAGAGTTATTTCTTGTTTCAACTGGATTTTCTTGTTTTCTTGCTTGGATGCCTATCCAAGCATTCATTAGAGTTAGGCTGAATACTGAATGTGGTTAAGAAATGTCCAAGAAGATCCCAGAACTTCCACTAAACTGTGTGAGCATTCTGCATGGCCAGACTTTGCACTGACCTGTGAAAATAAACTTTTTCACACTGGTTGTGCTCAAGTTTGATGCATAGATGGCATAGAATTGGACCTCTTCTTCATGCTAGATATTTGGAAAAGAGGGAACAGATCTCATTCTTCAAGAGGCTGGAGAGCAGCTGCCAGTTCAGGGTTGGACACTTTCCTGTTTGAATATTGCACTTCTTGAAAAATGCCGATTTAGGTCAGTCAAAATCTGATTATGAACCATGTTGATAAGTGATTTGTTAGCAACAGACATTTCTGACTGAAGGCTAAAATTGTTTGTTTGCTGTTTCCCAAAGGAGAATGTTTCACTAAAATATTTACACTTATGTTTTGAAACAGAAGGACAAACAAAACCAACCTAAAAACAACCTGACGTTTTATTTGGTTGAAATGATTGATGAGAGCAAATGGAAGAGGGGAATAAGGGAGTATTTCATACTGGAAAACTGCTCTCCTTTCTTTGCCTGTTTGTTTCAGGTCTGAATAAAACAAACCACTTTTTGATGTTTTGGTTTGGCCAGTGCTCTTTATCCTCAGGGCTGTCAGTCAGTCTCAGAGGACCTGCAGAACAATCTCCTGGCATCATACTTACCTGTGCCCAAAGCTGATATCTGAGGGGTTTTGGGGAAGCCACAACTTTTTTTTAATAGACCTGGATGCATTTTCCTGACATCAGTTTTATCGCCCTTTGAATCCGGCTAAGCCTTGCACATCTCTGCAAAGTATGATACAAATTAGTACTTGCAACAGTCTCTCAACTGTATACCATGCATACAACAGTGATCTCAGCTCATTTTCAAGACAGATAATTAAGATTCAGTAAGATTAAATGACTGACCCATTGTTACTTTAATGATTCATTTGTGAAGTGTAAATGATTGATTGGAGGCTCTTGCCTTCCTTTCACCTGGCCAGAATGATTCTATCACAGTGTAGGGAATAGACCATAAACAAACTTCTCCATCAGAAATCTGTAATCTTTTGTTGATGGCTTGCTTGGCAGGCTCTGTAGATACTCTGGGACATCTTCCAAGCAGGGCCCAAAGAAATTAATTGTATCCTAACCCGTTTTGAAATATAGGTCAGCCTTTCATGGCTTTGCTAAAGCAAAGGCAACCTTAATCATCTAAGNGAAGGGGAAAGGGAAGGGGAAGGGGAAGGGGAAGGGGAAGGGGGTCCTAAAGCCTGGAACTTCTTTTGTTAGCTTCTCCTACTACTTCTTCAGTTTCTTTCTTCCTAGCTGCCTTTCAATTCCCAGAGTATGAAGCCAGTTTTTAAAACTGGAAACTGAAGCAGAAATGTTAAGTGACTCAATCAGAGAAAAAGTAACGTGGAGTTCAGAAACTCTGGACTCCCCTTCCAGCATTGGAATCACCAAATACCTCCCCTCTGGAGTGATTAAGTCATCGGATGGGATGATGAAGCTGATTCCTGTGGGAGGCTGTGGATGTGGTTCTGATGAAATTTGCTCCTTAGCCCCTTCTGAGACTACTGATCCCTCTGGCCCCAGTGTGCTGCCTGTGCTCTGCAGGGGAAGCAAAGCCACCCCGATGGGGCACAATATTCCTCTGCTAAGTTCTTACAGAGCTGGTTGGCCTTAGCCCAGAGACACTGCCTACCAGTGGCTTTCCCACTTAGGCCAGTCACATGTGTGAACATGAATGTTTGTCTGCTTGCCTTGTTTGCAGAGCATTTTGTAGTGAATTTGCTTCTTAGAACACATTCTTCATCATATCAGGGAAACAGCGAGTTAATTTTTAACCTTTCCCCACTGAGAGATTTAGTGATTCTTTATCTCCTTGATGCAAATTTGCAGTACCAGTGTCAGAAAAGATGATCATCAGCACTTATTTCCTGGATGACTACAGAAATATCAAGACAAACTGCACTTATTTAAGGGTATATTTCTCAATGCTCTCAGGCTTTCCTGCTGTCTTAACATCAGCAGCCGTTTAACCACTCTCTAAGCTTTCAGTATTTTTCTTAACTTGGTGTAAGCAAATATTGATCGTGACTAAGATAGTAACTGAGTTCATTCATGATAATAGATGGTCCATTGGCTGCACCCATTAAAGCTCCTTTAAAAGCAAGAAACAACTTTAATTGCCTGGAGAGACATGGGATGATATTGCAGCAGATTGAAACCTATTAATAACAGTAAATTCAAGGTTTACCCTAGCTTGTTTATGCTTGTTAGTATTAAAGCTTCCCATGGAATAGAAAGATGACTAAAAGGGTCATTTCAGACAGAATACCAGCCTGATTATGCAGCTTTTATAAAAAACCCTCTTTGATCACTAAGAATATCATCATACAAAGCTGCAGTACTTTCTTGAAAAGACTCAGTTCTCTATTAAATGGGCTTTTTCTCCATTACCTGAAAGATCTGTAAATTTGGCATTTGTTTTATGCCCTATCATTTTGTTTGCCATAGGAACAGAGGACCAGAGGGCATCACTGAATTCCTAGGAATTACTGCAGAGGAAGGATGCACAGTTTTTCAATTTCTAGCATCTGTGTCTATTTGAAAACCAGGAGCAATTACAAATATGTCTGCATGTTTCAATGAATGATTTTAGCAGCTTTTTTAAGCCAAGACCTTCAAGATATTAATAAAATGCTGCTGCAGGCAAATAATAATGCCTGGCAGATGTATCTCAGGACCTGCCAAACTCCAGTAAACCTTGGTTCACATGGTACACAGGCAATGAGTTTTTTTTTTGTAGATACCCAAGCAGAAGAAACTTAAGCCAAGAAGAAAGGATTAGTAATCTAAGGATGAGGGCAGGCTTCCTTTATCATATATTATTCCAGAACCGTATGGTCTTCTTTCAGTTCTCAGAATCACCAGTGCTTCAAGCACGAGAGCTGCTGAACTTCCTCAGCTTTGTCTCGGAGATCTGTGACCCTCCTAGCACGGCTCCTCCTTTATATATGTCAGAGCACCTGTGAAACAATTCCAAATCCGCACAGTGGGGTTTCATAGCCGTGCTGCACCAAGAGAAACAGTGAAACAGATCTCTGGCTTCTTCAACCTATTATCTCCCCGGGGAGATAATANATTTTCCTGACATCAGTTTTATCGCCCTTTGAATCCGGCTAAGCCTTGCACATCTCTGCAAAGTATGATACAAATTAGTACTTGCAACAGTCTCTCAACTGTATACCATGCATACAACAGTGATCTCAGCTCATTTTCAAGACAGATAATTAAGATTCAGTAAGATTAAATGACTGACCCATTGTTACTTTAATGATTCATTTGTGAAGTGTAAATGATTGATTGGAGGCTCTTGCCTTCCTTTCACCTGGCCAGAATGATTCTATCACAGTGTAGGGAATAGACCATAAACAAACTTCTCCATCAGAAATCTGTAATCTTTTGTTGATGGCTTGCTTGGCAGGCTCTGTAGATACTCTGGGACATCTTCCAAGCAGGGCCCAAAGAAATTAATTGTATCCTAACCCGTTTNTATCTCTAATTTATCTGAAACCAACTGCTTCATTAAAATTGGCAGGCATGTGAAGAGGACTCCTGAGGACAGTTTCCATTACACTCTGCAATATACAGAACTTGAATTTTTTTCTGAATTTACANTTAATCATCTAAGACAGTAAAACCTGGAAAAGGTGGATGTTTTCAGGGTCTCCCATTGAGGATCTTCCAGGACAAAATAACATTCTGTCTGTCCTGGAGATAGCCTTACATTAAAAAAAATGGAAGGGAAGGGGAAGGGGAAGGGGAAGGGGAAGGGGGTCCTAAAGCCTGGAACTTCTTTTGTTAGCTTCTCCTACTACTTCTTCAGTTTCTTTCTTCCTAGCTGCCTTTCAATTCCCAGAGTATGAAGCCAGTTTTTAAAACTGGAAACTGAAGCAGAAATGTTAAGTGACTCAATCAGAGAAAAAGTAACGTGGAGTTCAGAAACTCTGGACTCCCCTTCCAGCATTGGAATCACCAAATACCTCCCCTCTGGAGTGATTAAGTCATCGGATGGGATGATGAAGCTGATTCCTGTGGGAGGCTGTGGATGTGGTTCTGATGAAATTTGCTCCTTAGCCCCTTCTGAGACTACTGATCCCTCTGGCCCCAGTGTGCTGCCTGTGCTCTGCAGGGGAAGCAAAGCCACCCCGATGGGGCACAATATTCCTCTGCTAAGTTCTTACAGAGCTGGTTGGCCTTAGCCCAGAGACACTGCCTACCAGTGGCTTTCCCACTTAGGCCAGTCACATGTGTGAACATGAATGTTTGTCTGCTTGCCTTGTTTGCAGAGCATTTTGTAGTGAATTTGCTTCTTAGAACACATTCTTCATCATATCAGGGAAACAGCGAGTTAATTTTTAACCTTTCCCCACTGAGAGATTTAGTGATTCTTTATCTCCTTGATGCAAATTTGCAGTACCAGTGTCAGAAAAGATGATCATCAGCACTTATTTCCTGGATGACTACAGAAATATCAAGACAAACTGCACTTATTTAAGGGTATATTTCTCAATGCTCTCAGGCTTTCCTGCTGTCTTAACATCAGCAGCCGTTTAACCACTCTCTAAGCTTTCAGTATTTTTCTTAACTTGGTGTAAGCAAATATTGATCGTGACTAAGATAGTAACTGAGTTCATTCATGATAATAGATGGTCCATTGGCTGCACCCATTAAAGCTCCTTTAAAAGCAAGAAACAACTTTAATTGCCTGGAGAGACATGGGATGATATTGCAGCAGATTGAAACCTATTAATAACAGTAAATTCAAGGTTTACCCTAGCTTGTTTATGCTTGTTAGTATTAAAGCTTCCCATGGAATAGAAAGATGACTAAAAGGGTCATTTCAGACAGAATACCAGCCTGATTATGCAGCTTTTATAAAAAACCCTCTTTGATCACTAAGAATATCATCATACAAAGCTGCAGTACTTTCTTGAAAAGACTCAGTTCTCTATTAAATGGGCTTTTTCTCCATTACCTGAAAGATCTGTAAATTTGGCATTTGTTTTATGCCCTATCATTTTGTTTGCCATAGGAACAGAGGACCAGAGGGCATCACTGAATTCCTAGGAATTACTGCAGAGGAAGGATGCACAGTTTTTCAACTTCTAGCATCTGTGTCTATTTGAAAACCAGGAGCAATTACAAATATGTCTGCATGTTTCAATGAATGATTTTAGCAGCTTTTTTAAGCCAAGACCTTCAAGATATTAATAAAATGCTGCTGCAGGCAAATAATAATGCCTGGCAGATGTATCTCAGGACCTGCCAAACTCCAGTAAACCTTGGTTCACATGGTACACAGGCAATGAGTTTTTTTTTTGTAGATACCCAAGCAGAAGAAACTTAAGCCAAGAAGAAAGGATTAGTAATCTAAGGATGAGGGCAGGCTTCCTTTATCATATATTATTCCAGAACCGTATGGTCTTCTTTCAGTTCTCAGAATCACCAGTGCTTCAAGCACGAGAGCTGCTGAACTTCCTCAGCTTTGTCTCGGAGATCTGTGACCCTCCTAGCACGGCTCCTCCTTTATATATGTCAGAGCACCTGTGAAACAATTCCAAATCCGCACAGTGGGGTTTCATAGCCGTGCTGGACCAAGAGAAACAGTGAAACAGATCTCTGGCTTCTTCAACCTATTATCTCCCCGGGGAGATAATATATCTCTAATTTATCTGAAACCAACTGCTTCATTAAAATTGGCAGGCATGTGAAGAGGACTCCTGAGGACAGTTTCCATTACACTCTGCAATATACAGAACTTGAATTTTTTTCTGAATTTACAATGAAATGAAATANGAATTTACAATTAAATGAAATATTATATTTATTATGAGGGGGGTTTTTTTGTTAAAAAACCCTCTCGTGTTTGGCAGGGTGTCTAAAGCTGACATCAGCAACATCTGGGAGCACAGAGTAACACCTCACAGATGCTGAGCAACAATCTCACTGAAGCTAATGGCAAAGACATTTGTTCATTGCGTACAAAAATTAGGCCCCCAGCCAACATTTTCCCATTTGAATTTAGGCAGTCGCTACTGAGTACCACAAACATGTTCCAAATGTGCCTGCAACAGCATTACATTTTTCAGAAATGAAAGAAAATCTTCCGCAGTTGAGTATTACTGCCCTTTTTATCCAACCTAAGAAGTTTAGAGCAAAGGCAGATAGAAGCTTGACAGATTTGTCACACAGAAAGGCAATATCCCTACTAATTTCTTCAAGAATTCTTGACACTACCATGCCTTGCCCCCCTGCCAACAGCTGAGGGAGACTCTACAGTCACCCATTCTTGGGCAGTTACTGAGTTTTGGGGAAGGAGTACATTTGGAAAGTAATGACGAAAAGCAACTCCTAAGTGCAGTGGGTTCATCTTCATTTTTAAGCACTTTGCTGATTCTGCTGTCAGCCCTAAATGCCACCTTATCAGCAGACTGGGAAGTCCACTCCCTAAAGTTTCTTGCATATGCACTTACTGTTCATTATTTCTCTCACAATCCTCGACTCAGCATTAAATTAGCCTCACAGACAGAAGGTAAATAACTGTGAGTATTTTTTTGCTTTGAAATGGGAAAAATCATGCTTCTGTGGTAACACAACAAACATCAAACAAAATGATCGGTTGTATACACCAGATGAATTTAAGGTCACCTCTCAGAAAAGGTCATTTTCACTCCATTTGCAATAAGTTAAGATGTGACCTGTGTTCCTAACATAATAATCCAAAGACCTCCAGTGAATTTATTCCATTTCCAGAGAATGAGATACAGGAGCCTTACTGCCTATAAGGAATTCAAAATTTGTTTCAAACCCCACTGATGTGTCAAGCCATGAGCCTAGAAAGCAGAAAGCCTTTATTCACAGCATTTTTGGGGGGAGCATGTCTGTGTGCTAAGAAGGTGGTCTGGCTGATGCTCTGAAACAGCAAAAGCACGAATACCTGGGATTTATGTGATATGCATTGCAGGGTAGCATGGAGACAGAGTTGGGTGTTCACAATCTCAGACAGGGGGTTCAAAGTCAGTAGGAGCCTTGAAAGCCACAAAGCACAATGACCTGGACAAAATGCAGGAGAATTTCAGGCATGTGAAGTCTGTACAGGAAGGAGGAAGGCAGCATGTCCTTTTTGAGAGGGGGACTAGTTAAGGGAGAAGGGATATAGCTACACAAGGGAGGCAGGTTCTGTGTTTCCAAGGAAAAGCCATGACCTCAAGAGGCCTCCTGAGCATATCAAACACCTGGGAACCTATGAGAGCAGTAAGGGAAGGGAGACAGAGAAATGTACACAGTATTTCATTATTTCCTTGTGCTGAAAGTAAAAGGAGATAGTGCTTCTAAATCTTTCCATAAGCATGTCTGTATGTTTTAGCCATATGCTCAGCTAAAACCCTAAAGAAGTGTATTATAAATCCAGAGCACCTACAGAGAAAATCCCCTAAGCTATAACATGGCTCAGTGCCAGATCTGGTAACTCAGGGAAGCTGAGCTACAGGTTGCTCTTCCTCTGCAGGATCCAGAGACAGGGATCCTGTGTCCAAAATTTCATTGGTTCTGCAGTCTATTCAGATAAATGTCTTTGGGAGAAGGCAAGACCCAGCTGGGAGCTGCCTCACGACTACCTGGGCAGCAAATAGCTCTTGGCAGTGTGAAAGGAAAGCCCCACCAAGAGCTTTCCAGTGAGGCTTTGTTTCTGTGAACTGCAGTTTGTGTCAGTCAGTACAGGACCAAGCTTCTCACTGGGACAGTACATGATGCTGGAATATTTTCCATTTCACAATATAGCTCTTTTGAATTAACGTGGTCAGCTGAGTCCTCTTGGAGAAACTGCTTCCCAGATACAGAACTCCACTGCAAGGTCCTTTGGTATCTGTGAAACAGGAATGTTGTAGCTAGCTTGACTGCTTTTAAAATTTCAACCATCACTTCAAATGCCATAAAATTGGCCTTTTCCCTCTTGTGAGCACAGTTCACTTGAGGGCACTGAAGCAAGGCAAGATTGTATTTGTGCCTGTGTATTGCTCATTCAGGTGATCAGGGAAAAAATCACACTCCATTGGTGATGTGTTGGATCCTACAAGGTATGAAAATCACAACACACACTGCACAAACGTGCTGTTTGCCAGCTTCCATCATGCTCTGTTCTTACACATGAGCTTTATAACCTCTCTTGTGTGCGCCAGTATCCAAAGGCATGCAAACTGGTGCAGATTTAGAAATAGATCCCTGCATTTATGTTAGGTGAGGCAAGCAGAATTACAGGACAGGTAATGCTGTCAAATGTCCCCACGCTGTTCTACATAGTGCTAAATGTAAGATGAAATCAGATAAATGTATTTTTTAATGAGAATGGCATTTCCCCCATTATAAGCACAGTAATTCATCTTACTCCATTTTTGTCCCCAAACCTGCTTTATAGGATGGGGTTTCCCATTTTATAACCTGACAGTCAGCACTGATTTGTTTGTTTTTCTTAATGGGCAAAACTGTTGTACTGATGCACCCTGGTGCTGGGTGATATTAACAATCAGTGATTCATGGCTGACACTTGAAAGCAGGAGCTTTAAGTGATGGATTAAACTTGTCATTCAGAAGCTCCATTCTGCTTTTATCTGTGGCATGCTCTGTCCTTGATAAAGATTCTCACCAAATAAGAAAAAATGCTCAGGGTACTCAATAACAGAAGAGGAAAGATGAATCTGGATGAAAGTGAGAAAATATTTCATACAAGTGGTGACTCATCTATTTTTATTTTCCATGCATAATTCCAGGGATCTGTAGATAGCTGTGGCTAGGGAATAACCTATGAAAAAGAAGCAGCTTGGCTGGAATTGAAAACCAAATTTGCAATCAGGCACTTAATTAGAACACAAACACTGTCAAATAGTAACATTATCACCTATAATTGGTCCAACAGAAAGAAACACTAATTGTGACATTAGAGGATAGAATGCTTTCAGGCAGGATCTCTCTTAAAATGCAAACACTAATTGACATGATGAGGAAGACAAAAATCCAAGGTAATAAAAGAGGCTATTATGCTTTGTCTTGGCAAATGGAAGGCTACTTTAGAAACACTCAATAGCTAAAGAAAGGGCAGGTGGCTTAAGCAAAGCAGTAAATGAAATAATGAGCATTGTTGATTCACTGCCTTTGTCTCAGGGAGCCAGAGTGATTACAAAGTGATGAGCAAGAGCCACAATCTACTTTCTGCCTCATTAGTGTAAATCCAAAGTAGCTTCATTGAAGTCACTACAGTGGAGATTTACAAGCTTTCAGATCTGGCCCCTCACTTACAAGCTCTGGCCTGTGAGCAGCAAGGCAGTGAGTAAGGAAATCAGCCCATGCCTTTCATGAATCGGATGCTAATTGATCAGCAATTGTTCAGCCTAACCCTGGTGAGGGAAGATCTACCAAAGTACAGGCTGGGCTGTCAGCTGGATCCTGGTGGCCAAAGATGCCTGTGAGGCAGTTTAGCTCAGCAGGCTTAGGAAGCAACACTGCACTACATGGAGGGACTACAGCTGTGTCTCCATAAAGTCTGCTCTCTTCCTATACAGTCCCAAACAAAATGAGCATCACCAATCCCATTGCCAGCTCCCTCTGTGTTCTTCCTTCCAAACTGACATACCTAGACCCCGCAAATTTTATCTAGAAACAGTCCCCATCCTCAGCTCTCTCTTTGAAATAGTTGTGTACAGACACTTTGCCTGGAGGCCTTGCCACTGCACCTTGGATCTAACATCATACCCAGAGTACAGATAACAGGTAGTGGGAATTCAGGGGAAGAGGGAAAACATAAATGGCATCTCTCTCTGTACACCACCTGGAGTACCAATACTCAGGAGTCACTACTTCTTTCCAAAATCTAGCTGAAAAACATTGTTCCTATATATGATCTCCTTGAAGATAGCTTGGCTTTGTTCCTCAACAATAATTTTTCTCCTTTTGCTTTGGAGACACTCTTAACATGCCTGTACAAATCAAGATCTCCACATCTGGCTATGGTGAAGCCTTCCCAAAGCAGCGTTGCCTAAGGAGCTGACTGTTTATATTCTCAGCTAAGTACAAGCAGAAGTGCTAGAGCAAAGCATTTTCTGATGCTTGCTCAGTCTATTATAAACCCATCTTTCACACACAGTACTCCATTTCCAAGACTCTTCTCACTGATTTTGAGGCTGCATGGTATTGCTCAGGTCTATTACCCCAGTAATATTTCCCAGGAAGTTCTGGCAAAGGTTTGCTAGACTGTGGATATGTGAAATTTACTGGGTCTTTCCCAACATCTAAACAGTAGAAATTAGATCCCAAACAGGTAATGCACTTTTCCTGGCATAAATATTTTAATGTTTGAGGTTTGTGAGTCTTTTATCAGCAGAATGTGCCTTCCATGGGTGTCACACCCTCACCTCTCACACCCTACTGTGCTTCCACGAAGTCCCCTGTCTGACTTGCTCTCTTTCACTTTTTTGCTGATGCTGAAATGCAGACCTACCAATGTGACTTTTTCCCTCCACAGTAAAGGTTAGCACTGTATTTAATCCCCCCCCGCATCCTTTGAGACTACCTTGGTTTTCCTCCACTTTTCAAAATTAATTGCCAGCGACAGAGTCAATTCATTAGCTAAATTAAAAACCTGGGAAGCATATTGTCCAGATCTGCTGATCCCAACCTATCACAGAGTTGAACAAAGTATTTCCTTACCTGGCCTTCATTAGCAGCTGTATTGGCCAGGCTTCTATTCCTTTCCAATTGTCTGTACCACTCTCCCTGTTAAAGACCAATTAAAAAAAGGAGATAAAAAAGCAAGCCAGCAACTCAACCACTGGAGATCCCTCATTGATTTCTTTGCCTCTCTTCATGCATTAATGGGTCCATTTTCCCATTTTCACTTTTTATCTTTTAAAGTATTAACAGCTGTTCCTGTGCCATTTAAAGCCTATTAATAAAGACACCTCTTCATTTCAGTTTTCAGCTCTAACTTTCTTGTGGTTTGTGGGAATGAAACAAAGTAATGCAGTGGGAAAAGTACATATCTACATGCTTTGATGCACTACCTAATTTCCTTGGGACTAGTAAATAACAGTCTGTTAGCTGCCACTAGTCTCAGAACCCTACTTTTTTATTTTTGCTCATCAAGCATATACAGATTATTTTATTGAGTGCCATATGTGCCTTAGGCATGCAAGGCTGCATCACCATCCAAATGCAGGCACAGACCACCCTCCCACTGTCTTGTCTCCAGGCACCTCAGGGCTTTTTCCACATTGTCCCCAAGGGAACATCCCCTCTACAGGTGGCAGAGCCATTTGGGTCTGTACAGCACCTGTGCCAGTGACACTGACTAGAAACAAATTCCCATGAGCCCAAGTCAGGCACATCATAAAACCTTCTCCTGATCAACAGCTTTTTGGGGACAAATGTAGTACAGAAGGAAGAGCCTGAAAAGATAAAGTAGCTGATTCCATTCCAGGCAACATCACCCAGCAACATGAAAGGGGACTGTGAAAGAAGGCTGCAGTGTGCCACCATACATTTTTTATCTAATTCTCAGAAAAGATCAGAGAGCAAAGGCTCCAGTCATGCCAGCCTGTCTTATCACTGGGGCCAACTTTAACTTCCTAGTTAAGCTAGAGGTCAATAAGGTGCCAGTACAATTTCCAAAATAAAGAGTAAATTTGAGAAGGCATGGTCTATCTCAGCAACATGGTGAGCATAAAGGAATCAATTAAATTGTTCTGCAACTATATCTGTAACAAATTATTCTGTACATTAGTTGAAAATCTGAACTGTGCCCAGGGTACCCACTTACACTCAATAGGCAACTTACTAATCACTGAAATGAGCCTAAGCATTAGGCTCAAATTGATTGAATCCCAGAGGAAAATACTGAGAACTGAAAACTGTAGAAGTCCCACAGCAGTAGCTTCATTTGGTGGAAATCTGATTGATCTGTGCAAGCAGGAAAAAAGCCCATACTAAACTGATTGTAGAGATTCTTAGAACATTTCCTGTGGCCAGCATACAATAATCTGCAATAACAGACATTCTCACTAGCATGTGATACTGTGGCAGACTATGAGAGTCCAAAAGAACATGGTGAAGAGGGCAGATTTGAGGATGTAGTTCCCAGTCCAGGGTTGTGCACATTTATAAGGCTATCCACTAGAGTAGAAGAAGAGGTGGAATGAAAAGACAGGAGCACAGGATTAATTCAGTCCACTTAGCATTTATTTCCAGTAAGTAATCTGAGCTCAAAGGAATAGAAGCATACAGATCGATTTGAAATCCTTCTGCACTGGATTGTATGTCACAGAACACTTGTATGCGCTTCAGTTTGTTTCCAGCTGGGGACCAGTGAAGCACCAGGCATAATACAACATTCTGACTGTTGTGGCAGGAAAGCTGTGATTAGAAGAGAGGGTCCTGTGGAGGTGGGGCTGTGCTGAACTGAGCCAAATTCCTGCTCTGCTTGGACCCTCGTGCTCAGGTCCCACCCTGGACTCACTCCCTGGAGGAGAGTTCCATGGGCTGGCTGTGTGTGTGTGAACAAAAGGGCGAGAAAAATCTGGTTTAGCAGGTTAACTATGAAAGGAAGCGCGTCAGGGCCCCTCACTCTCTTTTTTCCCCTCTCTTTCACTCTCACTGTTTGCCCCAGCTCTGGACCATCTACAAGAACTGATGATATTCTCTGTTCTCTTCTCTCTTCTCCACCTTTATTTCTCTCCTCCCTTGCTTTGCTTGGGCAAAGCATGGCTGTCATATTCTATTCCATACTCCATACTGTTTGCTGTGGGAGTGGAGAGCTTGTGGAAGTGTGTTGTGACTTGTGAGCCAGCACCTTTGAGAAGTTTTTTTTGAGGACTTGAACTTTTATGGAAGTGTACAGTACAAAATTAAAGGCTTGTTAACCACCACATGTGGAAGTCTATTGTACAAATTTAAGGGCTCATTAGTCAACACCTTTTGAGTCTCAATAGTGGGCTGGTTGCTGGAGTTGAATGACTACAGAGTAAAGAACAAGAGTTCCTGACCCGTGGCCTGGTGTCTTTGTTCAGCCTGGTGGGAATTTATAACAAACATTACGGCCCTACTGATGGGTCCTGACACATGCCTTTCCCGGCACCCTCTACTTTAATTAAACAAAGAGAAAAACAAATGAGAAAAAAACTTGTATATCTGGTTCCCTGTGCTAGGTGAAGTTTTCCTCCCTCTGAAACACTCCCTGGTGCCTCTTCCCCAGGAAAAGTCTTTTTCAGGAGAAACCCTCTTTTTCTAGGAAAACGGTTTTTAAGAGAAATGGATGCACATGGCACAGTCTATTCCAGGATAGGCACAGTTGCTAAAAGCTTTCCATGTCCTGGACCGGTGAATTCCAGGACCAGCTCCTGGGTCCACATACTCTGAGGCTCCTGACAGCTGTGTTTCATGGAGGTAATTCAGGCTGAATCCTGTGTGCCCTGACTACCACCACAGGCCCAGCAGCAGAGACAGTCACAGTGGGCTGGTTTGAGCAGCTGCTGCCCTGGGCTGGGGGCAAATGCTGTGTCTGCTTTGCTGCTCTTTTCTCCCTTCGGGGGCCTGGTCAAGAGAACAAGCTGTTTTCCCTGGACATGACCATGGTGGCTGAAGACAGATTCTCCTTGGCGCACACCAGCAAAGCTGTGGAAATGTCTCTGGCAAGCCTGCTATGCCAGCTTTCAATCCCCAAGATGCTGAAATTAAGGCAGGTCCAAGAGAAAGAACAGCTTTTGATTTTGAGTGACTGCTTTAATTGCTGATCCTGAGAAATGCCATGACTAAAGGAGAAGTGATAGTTAAAAACCTGCCCTTTTCACAAAAAATGCAGGAACTCAGAGACCTTTGCAAAAGTCTCCTTTGGTTCTTTTACACTCCAGCTATTACTACACTGACGTGGCACTAAAGCAACCACCCAGCTTCAGCTCACTGGTAAATAAGAAAGATGGAGGAAGAGAAATATCCTGTTTTGAAAGAAAACCCTTTTTGGACACCTATAGCTACCAGTGGATGAACTGTCCTGGGCAACTTGTTCCAGGTGAGCCTGCTAAAGCAGGGGGTTTGGACTAGAGGACCGCCACAGATCCCAAAAGCCCATCAGTGGTCATCGCTGTGCTGAGCGATGCGACAGGACAGGCAGGGGGCCAACAGCTGGAGCTGTGGCTTTGGCTCGGAGACCCCTGAAAGCTGGCATGTCACTGGGACAGCCTGTCCCAGCCCTTGCCCTGCCCTTCTCCAAGCCGTGGGCAGCAGTGGAGGCTCTCTGTCCCCCCAGAACTGTATCCAGTGGCTACCACACAATGGGTGTCCTTGCTTGTCCAGGTGATACCCTCCCTTGGGGTCCCACACCTGCATGGTGACACTCATGGGACAAGTAAGCACAGCTCAGCCAGAGCACAAGGTTGCCTTTCCTTCCAAAACTCACCTGGTGAGCAGCAAAGTCATCCTCCGTTGCCAGACAGGGCCATTGGAGGCCCTTGCTTGGGATCAGCCTGCAAGAACCAAGATGTACTCAGCAGCGTAAAGGGCACTGGGGAGCTGCCACCCAGCCCCAGCAGCCTGAGCGTGACAGAGCTGGGACCCTCTGCCCTCCTGGGCTCTCTGCCCTGCACAACAGCATTTCTGCCACTACCAGTGGCAAGGACATGCCTGTGTTCTCGGTGGCTTTCCAATCCCTCTGCTTGCTGAGAGGCACCACAGACCCTTCCTCCCTCCCACACAAGTTCACTCCACTAGCGACACATCCTGGCACCCCAGCCCAGCCAGAGGGCAGCTATTGTCACCTTTGCCAGGTCCTCAACCAGGATCCCCAGACTCCGGGCAATCAATGTCCTCCTGTGGGTAAAACAGGAGTGGAAGAAGGGGAGCAGTAATGCCTCTGCTGCCCGGCTGGGGGAGCAGAGCTCAGGGACAGAGCCCAGAGCAGAGACACTGCACAGCAGCGGCTCAGCTCCTTCTCCAGGGGTTAGCTGCTTGGCAGATAGGTCCTGTGCAGTGGGAAGGGACAGGGAGAGAGCTGGATAAGCCCCAAGCCGCCTCTCCTCTCTTCTCAGGCAGCTCTGCCCGACAGCTGCCCCCAGCTGCAGGGCTACCTCTGTCTGGCTGCTCCTGGAGCATCTCCCAGCTTACCCGTGTAGTGTTCCCATCCACAGCTCCTTCAGTGCCTGGGAGCTGCAGGAAGAGAGGAGAACCAGTGCCACACCCTGCTGCTCCCCCAGCCCAAGGGCAGATGTGCCTGCACAGCCCTGCCCCGTGGGGAAGGACACAGGGGCAGGACAAAGCCCCATGGTAGGGGCAGGTCAGAGGTGCTGCCCAAGCCATGGTTCCCTCTGAGCTGTCAGAACAGCAGCTTTTACCCCTCCCTGCAGGGGACCAGAAGGTGTAGGACGTGGGGACGTAGGACATGGAAATGCTTCCATCCACTCCCTGCCCAGGGAGGCAGAGGCCATTCCCAGGGTGGTGTGTGCATGGCTGGGAACCCCTCCTGCCCTACCATGGGCTGTGGCACCACAACTAACCTAGAAGTGGCGCTGCAGGTGGGCTAGATGAGGATGATGGAGGTCCCATCCTCATCACTGCCTTCCTCCTGCTCCTCCCGCTCCTCCTCTTCTTTCTCTGCCACTGTCTCCTTCCTGCTGCTCAGCGCCCACAGCTGGCCCGGGGCCAGGCAGACCTGTGGGTGCAGGGTGGTGCTCGCCCACAGAGAGGAGAGGCAAGCAGTGAGCTGCAGGTGGCCTCCCTGGCGTCCCCGTGGGCAGAGCCCTGGCATCAGTGTTGGGAGGGACTGGTGCATCCAGCACTAGGGTGCTGGGACTTATGACAGGGCATCTGTGCCCTGTCCCAGAGCCAGGGATGGGGCCCTGTTGGTGGGTCATGACGAGACTGAGACTCAAAGTCATTAAAACTGAAAAGTAAAGGATTAGGGTTCACATGTTGAGCAAGTTGATCTAGTGGACTGTGAAATAAGAAGAGCTGGGGGAAAGCAAGGGTGTGTCCAAAACATTTGCAGCCAGAGAAATGCCAGCCTCCTGGATGGGCTTTGAATTATCTCACCTGTATGAGGCTAAACACAGAACAGAAGTGGCTTTTTTGTATTAAGTCTATTATCTAACTAATCCTTCAGCAATTGCCCTGAAGTTCCTTCCTCAACGCTTCTGTACAGAAAATATCATGGTTCCCTCTTCTAGCGTCGCGCCTGCAATTACACTCTGTGGCATTACAATTATGGAGGCACTACACTGTAGTTCTGCTCCACAATATCTGTGTATTAATATTAATTTGATATAAGCACAAGAATAACTGCACGACAGAATAATTGCACTCTAATGATTATATAGTTAAAGTACCTGGATTATAAAAATATACATGCATTAAGTATCAAACTAAAGAGATAATAATAAGTCATTAATTCATATAGGCAACTTCCAGAAATATGAATGAGTTATGATTAGCTATCCTAAGGCACAGCACTAATGTAATTACAGTAATTATATTGTATTTATGAAGGGTAAAAAAGGGGAAATTGTTGCATGAACCTTTCTTAAGGCTGTTGTTTTCATGCTGAAATGGAGGAATTTTGATCAGTTTTTTAGAATGACTTATACTCTAAGATTTCTCCCCCCCTACTCTCGCTTCTCATCTTTTTTTTTTTTCTCTCTACAGAGGAAAGACATGCAGGGTTGTTTTATGGACGTCAGCCTTTAAGGAGGTGAGGAAGGAAGCCAGGAAGGAAAGGAAGGGAAGAAGGGAAAGGAAGAGAGGAAAAGGAAGGATGGGAAGGGAGGATAGACGGAAGGAAAGGAAAAGAAAGAGAAGGAAAGGGAAGAAAAGGAAAAGAAGGAAGAAAAGCGGACAGGTCTGTCCATCATTGCCTGCACAGAGAGAAGAGGCGGGGAACGGGACCCCAGAGCCCCTCACCACACGGGGGTGGCAGCCGGGCTCGGCGCCCGATGCCCGCCCCCAGCCCCTCCGGGCCATGTGGAGGTGCGGCTCCAGCCCTGCTCTTGCCGGAGCGCCGGGTCCCCATCTGCGGGCAGCAAGCGG